>VYZT01040039.1:0-14712 GCA_013400735.1 Pomatostomus ruficeps
CCTTAACCTGACTGGAATATTCCATCTGCAACTTCAACTTCTATTTCTGGGAGAAGGGAACGGGCTGAAATGGCTCAGAGGATCCATCCCTGAACCCCTTCCCACCAATNAGGATCCATCCCTGAACCCCTTCCCACCAATGTTCCATTCCCACCTCTCCATCGATCCTTCCCCAGCACACAACAGGAAGCCCTGGGAAATGGCAGAGCTTTCTGGAGCTTTTTTTAGCTGCTTTTCCCTCTGAAGAGCTTTTCCCCGGGCTGAGCAGAGGACGGAGCTGCACAGAAATGGGCTGGGCCCATCTTTGCTGGGAATCTCCTGCACAATCGGTCTCCATTTCCCCGGAGTGCAGCTCTCTCCTGCTGCCTGCACAACTCCTCTCCCTTTGAACATCAGCTGGAATTACCTCGGCAATGACAGCCCAGCCACCTTTGCTGAGGTGCAATTAGCCCTGATTAATTCCTCATTCAGAATTTTAAACATTAGAAGGTTAAAATGATGCCCAGGACAGCCGTTTTTGCCTTTAATTTGAATTTTCCTGTAGCATCTCCAGCTAGCCAAGGGTATAAAATCCCAAATAATCATAAATTGCTCCTCGGCAGAGATTTCTCTGCCACTCTCCCCTGGCTAAATTCACTTTTGGGGTCACTCACTTTCTCTTTGACGGCTTCATAGTCAGGCCCGAGGCCTCCGAGCTTCACGTTCAGGTTGATGTAAAGTTTGGAGCTGCACAGCTGAAAACCAAACAGCAAACACATAGATTTTCCTTGATGGAATTTCACAGAGAAAATAATTACAAAAAGTCTGGTAGAGGAAACTCCAGGATTTAATTTGCAAAAAAAAATTCACCCCTGGCTGAGATTGCAAATTAAATTAAATTAATTTGCAAATTAATGGCAAAAATCAGAATTTCCTTTGGTTCTAAGTGGGAAATTGCCAGTTATCCAGTGCACAAAGTGATATTTTCTCAGCCAAAACCAACTTTTAAAAAAAATTTTGAAACATCTTCAAGCCACCCATTTGCCTGGGATTAGGATGAGGCTCCAAAGAAATTTTTTGTAGGAGAAGCAGATAAAAATACCTGATTTTGGTGGCCAAAAATTTAGGAAAATTATGTTAGCGACAGAATTATTTGTTGAACTGTGGGCAAAACATGGAAAAACCCTTAAAAATGAGGGGAAAGAGTTAAAAAAATCTTAATTTACACCCAGGAAGGAGCTGAACGAACAACCTGGACATGGAATATGGGAGCAGGGAGATGGGAAGATGGGAATTTCCTTTGCTTGCACCCAAGTGTGTGGAAAATAAATGGAAAAAAATCAAAAATGGGGAAACTTCCAACCTCATGCAAATGAAAGGCTTTGGATCAGGGCTGCTGAGCACTGACAGAATTATTTGTTGAACTGTGAGCAAAATACAGAAAAGGCCTTAAAAACGAGGGGGAAAGAGTAAAAAAATCTTAATTTACGCCCAGGAGGGAGCTCAAGAAACAACTTAGACAAGGAATATGGGACCAGGGAGATGGGAAGACGGGAATTTCCTGTGCTTGCACCCAAGTAAATGGAAAATAAATGGAAGAAAACAAAAATGGGGAAACTTCCAGCCTGATGCAAATGAAAGGCTTTGGATCAGGGCTGCTGAGCACTGACAGAATTATTTGTTGAACTGTGAGCAAAATACAGAAAAAGCCTTAAAAATGAGGGGAAAGAGTAAAAATATCTTAATTTATGCCCAGGAAGGAGCTCAAGGAACAACCTGGACATGGAATACGGGAGCGGGGAGATGGGAAGATGGGGATTTCACTGGATTTTTCTGGGAGACACAAACAGGATTCTCTGCGCATTCCTCACGGGCGAAGCGTGAGAAAAGCGCTGCAAACAGCACGAGGAACAAAGCTCGGGACAGACAGGGAAGGAAATCTGCCCCTCAGAGATGCCATAAATCCTGCTAATTCCTCTCAGGGGCACTCAGGCAGCAACCCCCAAACTGCCTCCTGCGTGGAACTCAGCAACAATTACTCCAGCTTAGTTTGTCTGCGCCGAGACTCGGAGCAAACTTCCCGAACTTTAATTTGTCCTGGACACCCAGGGGCAGTTTTGCCGTCCCCTGCAGCTGGGTCAGGGCTGGCAGCAGCAAAAAGGGACCCCCAGAGGTGATAAAAAGATCCAAATTTTAACAAGGACCCAAATGGGACCATCAGGAGGTTTGGGGTGATGTTTAGGCCGTTAGCTGTACAAATCCTCCAGGTCTGGGGTGATGTTTAGGCCGTTAGCTGTACAAATCCTCCAGGTTCGGGGTGATGTTTAAGCCTTAGCTTCACAAATCCTCCAGGTTTGGGGTGATGTTTAGGCCGTTAGCTGTACAAATCCTCCAGGTTTGGGGTGATGTTTAGGCCGTTAGCTGTACAAATCCTCCAGGTCTGGGGTGGGAGCAGGAGATTTGAGCTGGGCAGCAATAAGCATGATGGGGATAAGGGAGGGCTCGGAGCCGGGCCAGGCTGCTCCTCACCCACTGCCTGATCCCAAATAATGGGATGTGGGGATAACTCCCGGCACAAACACAGCTCTGTGTGTCCCCAGGCTAATCCAGACCCAGCAAAGCTCACTGAGCTGCTGGATGCCTTTGCTCCGTGCACTAAAATGATTTCAGGGTCTGTTCCTACCTTTGTCCCGTGATTTTTAATGCTCTGGCTGAGCTGGTTTGCGTTTCGTGCTTTTTACAGCAATTAAATATTTCTTGGCCCCTGTTTATTTATTTATTTATTTATTAAACTTTGGGTTATTAAGAGAAAATGTGAGAGGGGGATAAATAAGAATTAAACCACCCAACCCGTATTTTTTTTTCCTCACCTTCTTGCTGACTTTGGGCTGGTTCTGCCTCTCCGTCGGCAGCAGAGATCCTTCGGAGCTGCTCCGTCTCATTTTCCTGGGATTCCCTTCTGCTGCCCCGGGGTGTCCCTGTGAGCCCCCCAGCAGCTGGGGCTGGGCAGGAGGCAGCAAACCCCACAAAAACCTCTCAGCAAAATCCTCTCTCGCACCAGCGATCCCCCGGTGCTGCTGCTCCAGCGCTTCCCTAAAACGGGAGCTCCCGCAAGAGGCTGTCGGCGAACTGTGGGCAAAACACGGAAAAAGCCTTAAAAATGAGGGGGAAAGAGGAAAAATCTTGATTTACACCCAGCAGGGAGCTCAACAAGCAGCCTGGACATGGAATATGGCAGCAGAGAGATGGGGATTTCCTTTGTTTGCACCCAAGTGTGTGGAAAATAAATGGAAAAAAAACCCCAAAATCAGGAAACTTCCAGCCTGATGGAAAGCCAGTGAAAGGCTTTGGATCACAGCTGCTGAGTATTGATATAATTATTTATTTATGTGAAATAAAAACTTTATTTTTTTTTTATTGAGGCAGGTGAAATTCTGCATAACTGAGGATTTTCCTGCTCTCCCCTTTAGGGGCAGGACTGACCCTGGATATCCACCCCGCAAAGCCAATTTTGCTACAAAATTAATTTATGCACAGTGCCCTTCCCTATGTATATTTTATATAAATATATATTATTATATATTATAAATATTCCTATTCATATAAATATTCCTATTTCTATTTTCTTTCCAGGATTTCAGAAGAAAACTTTCAACTGTGGAAAATTCCATGCCTGGGGGACAGAACTGTCCTTCTCCAATACCATATTTAAGAATCAATAGCTATAAATTAATCTTCAATTGGTAATAAATTATAATTTAAATTCCAAAGTATAAATGCTCCAAATAAGGTTTGGAGCATTTATACTTTGGAATTTAAAGTATTTTTTGTCCATTTTTTCATTTCCTGGCCATCACAGTGTTTGATAATATTATTTTATCACTTAAATCCTTACCACGAATTTTTCTGATACCTGTTATCCTCACGAATGTGATTTCTGAAATCTTGAAGTGCTTGATCTTTCAGCCTCCCTTGCAAACTTGCACTGAAATCAGATGGAATATTCCTGAGTTTTGGACGTGCCTGGCCACTGGAGCTGTTTTCCCTGGAAAAACTCTGCCCAGGGACGTGGCTGCTCCAGGGCTGCTGTGGAATTCCACGTGCAGAGTCCAGCTGGTGGTTTTTGTTCTCCTGGCTGGGACCCAGCCAGAATAAATCCTCAGCTGGGTTAAAAGGAGGGAATATCGGGGGAAAAGGATGGGTGGATGTGGTGAAATCGGTGAGGATTGGATTTGGGAGGTGATTTTGGGGTTTTTCTGCTGGGTCAGGGCCAAGGCTCAGCCATTCCTGCAGGGCTCTGCTGCTCTCCTGCTCGGGAGCAGCCCGAAATCCTGGGATTTCCTGGGAACTCCGGAGCCAAGAATTTCCTTCTGCTGCTCCTCCTGAGGGCTGCTGGCCATCATTCCTTGGGAGAGCCCTTCCAAGAGTTTCATTTCTCTGGGAGAAGTCCTTGGGCTGCTCCTGAAAGAAGTCACCAAAGCTGGATGATTTCAGATATTCATTGTTTCAGATATTCATTATTTCATATATCGCAGATATTAATTTCAGACATTTCAGATATTCATTTCAGACATTTCAGGTATTAATTTCAGGTATTAATTTCAGATATTCATTTCAGATATTGCAGATATTCATTTTATATATTTCAGATGTTCATTTCAGATATTCATTATTCACACCCCTCAAACTCCCCCTGTGCTGCTCGGATCCAACCCTGCTCAGGGCTGGGCTTAACCCAAAATTCAGATCTGGAGGAATCCTCAGCCCAGAAGAGAAGCAGAGATTTTATTCAGGTGCTGGACAATGAATAATTCTGCATCAAAACTTCGCTTGGTGGCCTCAGACAAACCCTGCAGCGCTGCTCTGTAAAATCAGGTCCTTGCAGGTGCAAACCGGGTGTGCTAAATGCGGAATGAGGGAGTTTTAGGGTGCAAAAATTGGTGCCTCAAATGCACAGATCTGACCCTGGGGACAAGTGGCAGCTCCCTGTCAACCACCTGGAAAAAATGCTTCAAAAATCAAACCAGTTCTTGCTCTTGCTGTACCAAATTTATTTATTTCATTGTTTAAACGGGGAAACATTGCCCTGCTCCCTATTTGGCTCCTGCCAAAATGATCGATTTAGGCGATTATTTGGAATTAATTAATTAATTCCCCTTGATTTTAGGGGACAAATCAGGCAGAAGTGGTGACGTTCTGGCTCAGAATCCTCCCAAACCATCAAACATGACCTCGTACTGGTTTATACTTTTAGATTATCAATGAAATAATCTCCTGAACAGAAAATAATAATTTCTGTGAGCTCAGAACTCCTGGGCATTTTGCTTTAAATTTATTCCACACATAAAGCACACCTGCATTAAATGACAGTGATTATTCATACAAATTTAAGGATTTATTGTTGGTAATAAGTTATTTTAAAGCAACAGGATGACAGCTTTTAACCTTCAAATTCAGGGCTTTAAACCTTCAAATTCAGGGCTTCAAACATTCAAATTCAGGGCTCTAAACATTCAAATTCAGAGCTCTAAACCTTCAAATTCAGGGCTCTAAACCTTCAAATTCAGGGCTCTAAACCTTCAAATTCAGAGCTTTAAACATTCAAATTCAGAGCTTCAAACATTCAAATTCAGGACTCTAAATCTTCAAATTCAGGGCTTTAAACATTCAAATTCAGTGCTTTCACAGCTCTATTTCAATTATTAAATCCCATGGCAAAGGAACCTTGAGCTGCTGTCCTGTTGGGTCCCGTTTGTCTCCAGGCTTCGCTTTCCCAGTCTGGAATATTGGGACGCTCTGGAATGGTTCTTCCTCAGCTGGTGAAGGATCTGTGACCTAAAATCCAAGAATTTTCATGGCCACAGCACAGTCAGATGAAAGGTTTTAAAAGTCTTGGGGAAATAAGGAGAAATAATTTGTGTTCTATCAAAATTAAAATGTTAAAGTTCGGGATTATGGAATGGACGACGAGGAGAGAAATGGTTAAAAGAGAAAAGGGAAAAAACCCAATTAACAGCTGGGAGGGGAGGGAGGATTCCTGCTACCTTTAAGAGGAATAAAGGAGAGGAAAATTGCAGGAAGTGTGCGGCACAAAAACCTCCTTGCAGCTCAAAATGCCTGGGCTCCTCCATTTCTGTGAGAGCCGCTGGCTGCTCCTAATAACAGAAAAACAACCAGAAACCAGCCCTGGGCAGGCAATCAGGCCCAGCCCGGCCTCGCAGAGAGGCTGGCGGGGAAAGCTGGCAAAAAACCACAATAATGGGGCTGAAAAGCACGGGGGGAGCTGCAGGAGTGGAGCAGGGAACGCTCGGAGCCCAGAAAAGCAAATTCCCGACCAGGGACGGCCTCACGTGGCCGCGGCTGTGGGAGAACCACGGCTGGAAATTCGAGTTTTTAGGGTGCCTGGTGGCCCTACAAAGCCCTTGTAAATATGGCAATAATTAGCCAAGTGATGCCCTTGTAAATACAGCAATAATTAAGTTTTTTCTTGAAACAATCAAACCTTTTTTTTTTTTTAGTTTATAAAGCTGCAGGAAACTCGATTTAATTCTTTTTTAATTTATGTTTTTTGTCTCAAACTCTGCTGCTGAGTATTTTACTTGGTGTTGGGCAGTGTCACTGGGACGGGGGAGTGTGGTACAGGAATTTTGCTCCACTGCAGAGCGGTCTCACAGGACTGAGAAGATAATTCCCTTGAAATTTGTAATTCCAAGGGAATTATCAACTGGAAATCACCAGTGGGAAGAAAATGTGGGCAGCTGAGCCTCTCACTTTGGGGGTAAGAGATTAGAGCAGCTAAGAGGAGGCGGGCAGGGTTTATTGCTGAATTTTTGGGTGATCTCACTGCTCCAAACTCACCGTAAATCCCCTTGGCTGCATGGAAAAATTCAGGAAAAATTCAAAAATATCACGGAGGCTTCCTGAGCCGCAGCTCTGCAGGGAACGAGATGTTTTTGGTGGAACCGAGTGCCTGAGAGCGCTGCTGGAGTGCTGGGCAGGTAAAACATACTTCTACATTATCTCTTTGAGAGAGGAACAGGACACAACCTCTGCCAGCATCTTTTTTCCCTTTTTTTTTTTCTTTTTTTTTTTTTCCCCTCCCCGTTGAACCATTCTCCTAATACCAATCAAATCGAGCAAATGATCAAATGAAATTGCATTTTGAGAACCATAAGCTGCGTAATGCCTATTCTGTTAAATTGAGGCCCGTAATTGCTTCTCCGCTGAAAAGACACAACAAAGGCAGCAATCATGGCATGTCATTATCCCAGACTGGCAAACCAGCCTGGCCGGGGACGACTTCAAAGGCTCCTGGTTCTCGAATTGCATTTGGCTGCTATTGTTGGAGCCCAGGCAATCTTGGCTGAGGTGTTTACACCGAGGTAAGGCTCGGTGCACACCGAGTCTGAGTGCCTCGCTCTAGAGCCATTAAAAAATTGTACATTATGTTCCCGGCTTTGAAGTGAGGGGCTGGGAGCCAGGGAAGCGGCCGGCATGGAGCACAGCTGAGCTAGCTTGGGCCACTGCTTCTCTTTCTGCCTCTCGCTCAAAGAATCTCATCACCGGCTTCTTTAAGAATCAGGCGACGCCGCTGAGAACTCGCTGCGGTATAAAATGTGATGTAAATTAATAAATATCCAGATCAGCACAGATTGGGTGTGGTTTGGTACAGCCAGCACGGGGTAACAGGTGTGAACCTCGCAGAATGAGGCTGGGAATATTTTATCTGGAAATATTTCATCTGGAAATATTTTATCTGGAAATATTTTATCGCATGTTAGTGATGCCTGAGCAGAGGCTGCCTGGAGCAGAGGCCAGCCAGGATTCAGAGAATAAAATGGGGATTTATTGACAAGATTCAGAGAATAAAATGGGGATTTATTGCAGGGCCTTCAATAGGGACACCTCGGGCACTCAGAGCCTCTCCGGGAGAGGCCACACCCAGGATGGACCCCGGGGCACCAGTTTGCTGCACTTGGATCAGTTTGGATCCATTCCCAGATCAGGGTTCATTCTCCAGTGACAATTGCAGGGGATGATGGAATTGAGCCCAAGTCTGTCCCCCCTTTTAGAGGCTCCGTTTCCATCTTTGGGGGCCTGGGCCAACGAGGTGTCCTTGAGTGCAGCCTGGAGAGGATTTGTTGTGTCTGAGCAGGATGGGAGAACAGGAGCTCCCAGCCCGTGGGGAGTGTGAGAGTTCCACACTAAAGCAGCGCAGGATTTGAAAAATACAAAAGCTGAATTTTAAGGCATCATCAGCCGTGCCCAAGTCCTGCCCTCAGAGCAAACATTATTTCATTCTGCAGCCCCTGGCGGCCAGCAGGGATCAGATCAATAAATCCACCTTCAACCACGAATAATCCAGTTTAGGAAACAAGAATTTGATTGCTGACACATGGCTCGTTTGCTTCCTCCCACACATGGTGGTTTTGCACTTTTTAGCTGGAGTTCTGCATGTGAGGAGAGCAAAGTCGACTCCTGGACCACCCAGATGCTCCCCCAGGGGTTTTTTTCCCCCCTTCCCAACAGGACTGAGCCGTGGATCTCTTGGTTAAGGGAATATTGTGCCTGTCCTGCAGCAGGAGGTGGTGCTGCTCACGGAATCACGGAATGATGGAGCGCTTGGGTGGGAAGGGACCTTAAAGCTCAACTTGTTCCTCCTCCTAACATCCAGCGACAACTTCCACCATCCCAGGCTGCTCCAAGCCTTGTCTGGGAACACTCCCAGGGGTGGGAAATCCACAATTTCCCTGGAAAAGCTGCAGCTGCACGAACTTGTCCAGGTTAGGAACTTCCCTCAGCAGTGTCACAGCTCTGCTGGCCCCTCCAGCAAGAAAATCTCACACCACAGCCCTGATTTGGACAGATTCCTTTGCCCATTCCATACTTTAGAGCCTTTTCCATATTTTTGAGCCATTTCCACATTTTTGAGCAGTTCCTGCCCAACGAAGCCCCGATCCCTGGCTCCAACACTCGGATAGGAAAGATTTCCAGAATTTCCCCAATAGCAAACGTCATCATATCAACACAGCTCTAATTAGCACCCGCCCACACTCATTATTTTTACCATCATCCAAATAAGAGCGGAAAAAAAACCCCAAGTGCTCTTAATAGCTCTGCTACAAAAACAAAAAATCTTGTCCATCATTCCTGGCACTGGAATGGAGTCAGAAAATTCCCTCTCATGTTGTGTGAGCTCCTCATCAGCCTTGGCAGAGGTGCCACTGGAAGCTCAGGGTCCCTGGAGCTTTCCAAGGGAAGAATTCTCTGTGTGGAGCGATTTTGTGGCCACCTCCCCTCCCATTATGCATAATAAGCAGCGAGGAGAAGCAATAAACTCGTTTGTAATGGTTCATTAGGAGCTGTGATTACATTTCCACTTGAACCTTCCCACATGTTGGCTGCCACTGTGCGGTCAGGCAGCACTTCCAGGCACGAGGGCCAAAATCAAATTTGGGCTGGGATTTTGATGGGTTTGGGACATCAGCCCATGGAGATCTCATGGAGTTTGAGGCCAAGCAGAGTCCAGAGGAGGCCATGGAGCTGCTCCAAGGGCTGGAGCGCCTCTGGAGCCGGGCTGGGAGAGCTGGGGGTGCTCACTTGGAGAGGAGAAGCTCCAGGGAGAGCTCCGAGCCTCTTCCAGGGCCTGAAGGGGCTCCAGGAGAGCTGGAGAGGGACTGGGGACAAGGGCTGGAGGGACAGGACACAGGGAATGGCTTCCCAGTGCCAGAGGGCAGCGATGGATGGGATACTGGGAAGGAATTGTTCCCTGGCACAGGGTGCCCAGAGCAGCTGTGGCTGCCCCTGGATCCCTGGCAGTGCCCAAGGCCAGGCTGGACGGGGCTGGAGCAGCCTGGGACAGTGGGAGGTGTCAGGGTGACACTGGATGAGCTTTAAGGTCCCTCCCAACCCAATCTGCATTTGCTCCATCCAGCAAAACCTGGGATCAGCCACGAGCAGAGAGAATCGTTGCCAAACTCGTGTTGGCCAAGCAGGAAAAATCAGAGGCAGCACAAAAAGAGCCACTGCTCAGGGGCGATGTTTTCCCAGGAAGGAAACCAGAATTTCTTCAGCAGGAAAATGAAAAAGTGCTGTGAGACCTGGGACACTTCCCCGGGTGGGGACATCACCGGGGTTGGGAGTAACTGGAGATTTGTCAATTATGCCATAAAGGAGGAACAAGATTCCCGCTGGAAATCCTAAATTGCCCCTTGCAGGAGGGATGGCAAATTCCTCTCCTCTGCACAGCTGAGAGTGCAACTGCAGACAGACAGACAGACAGACAGACAGACAGACAGACAGACAGAGCTCAGCGCACACAACCCAGGGAAACTCTGCCTTTACCCACCTGCCCTTGCAGGACTCGCAGCTTTTTATTGTGCAGCTCAAGGTAGGAATTCCTCTTCTCCGCCTGCAACCCCAAAGTCCGTTTATTTCTTTTCACAAAGTCTTTCTTTGCCCTTTGGGGTGGATCTCGCTGGCTCTGAGGAGGAAGACCCCGGCCAGGATTATTTTTGGGATGAAATGCAGCTGCAGGGTCCCTCCTTGTGCCTCGTGGCCCAGCAGCTCCGTTGCTGGCCACGTTTGCTCCACGAAAGCTGAATAATTCCGGCCCAAACTCTGAGAGGGAATCCTGGGTCTTTGCCTCCTGCTGGTTATTTTCCGAGGAGCCATCGGAATGGAGGTAAAAGGAATCCAGGGAAAAGTCCTCACTGCTTCCTCCAGAAATTTGGGATTCTTTCTCTGCCTCAAAAAATTCTGCTCCCTTTTTTGTGCTCTCCCAGTGAGGGTTGTACCTCAGGCTGGAGTATTTGTCCACAGGCTGTTGTTTCCTAATTTAGAAAAAAAACCAAACCCAAATTATTTCTGCATAAATTGTACAAATTCTGTATTATTTCAGTGTGGAGACAAATTTCCTGCTGTGGCCAAAGGAATTAATTCAGTGCATTCAGTGTGGGATCAGGAGCAGAACAAATATCAGAAAAAATATTTATCAAATATATTTTAGTAGAATATTTAGGCAGGAGTCCTTTTCCTTTTTAATTTTCATCATCAGTGAATGATTAATTGGTCTAACACTCAGATCACAGTGGAATACAATAATTTTCCTAAATTTGGCACAGAAATTTTAAAATCCTTGTAGAATCAGCTACAAGGTGAAATGATGATGATAATAATAATAATAATAATAATAATAATAATAATAATAATAATAATGATGTGTGTGCTGTTCCTTCTTCAAGGACTCTGCTGAGTGAAATAAAAGTGAAATAAAAGTGAAATTCCTGCTAAAATCAGTCTCTCAAGCATCCTTTGGAGACTGTCTAAAAAAGAACAGCCTCCAGCTCTGAATTCTTATTTTCTCTTCTCATTCCTATGAAACTTCACGATGCTTTGATGAAAAACTCCTTCTGTAAAAGATTTAAAATCCCTTTTTATTACAAACCAGGCTGAGGTTGAGATGAGAGCAGGAAAACATAAATGGGGAAGGCCTGTGGGGTCGCCCAATTTTTTAACAAGCAGCCAAAAATTCTTGCTCTGAATCACATTTGCCACAAAGCAAAGCTGGAGGCTCTGCCTTAAAAAATCCCCAAATTGATGCAATTTCTGATTTAAGATCTGATCTAATGGGAGGAAAACGAACTGCAGGAGTCAAATCCAACCAAACAGACTCCCAGGAGATGTTCAAGGCAGTGGCAGGAGGAAGGAAAAGGGGAGGAAGAAGCTTTAAAAACTGATTTTTCTTCCTTGGACCTGCAGTTTCTTGGTGAATCTGCCAAAGGGGAATTTACAGGCACTGAAATCTGGTTGATTCTTCAGCTCCTGCTAAAGAAATCTGGATTCTCCAAGCTGTGGCCTAGTTAATGATGTAACATTTCTACAAATTGTTTATTCGGCCTTTCTCTGTGAGTTCTGTATCTCAAGTGGCTCCTAAGAGCAAAATAATCAGTTTGTCTTTGCTTCCCAGGTGAGCATCGGTGCCGGGGTTATCCCGGAGCTGCTTCCCACCGGGGAAAACATCGTTTATTGGCAGCTGCAGGTGAACCGAGCGGGGTTCTGAGGCGAGCACAGAAATCTGCCGGGGAATTGCAGCGGCCGCAGCGATGCTGAAGAGCCCCTTTGTGCCGCGATGTGTGCCCGGCACCCGAGCGCGGGGCCCGTCCGGGTCACCGCGCGGGGACAGAACGCGTGTGAAGAGCTCCTCCATCCCTCATCCTCCCCCGGGCAAAAAGGGCACCTTTTATTGCTGCCCCCGGTCAGATGGACTCCGAGCTCCTCGACAGGAGTGTGGGGAGCAGACAACAGAGGCAGCGTTTCCTCTTCAAATTCCCAGCTTGGTAATGGATGTGGAGAGGGGGGTTTCGCGTGGATGTGCTGTGATATCTGCTCGCCTTAATGGACCGCGCTGGAGTGCTTACTGGGCGAAGTTCAAACAAAATAAAATCAAATTTCCATTTAATGAAGAGCCTCACATTCAGCCCGGTATTCAGCTCCCCGAAATGACGAAAAATTAGAGCGTGTTTCTAGGACAATTAACATCATTTGCACTCACAATAAAATATTCAATAACTGGCCATTTTGCTTGTTGAGGAGGTGAATAAAAGCGTGCTATTAATCATTTAGCCTTCATTTGTTTGCCATTTTATTTTAAGTAGACTATTAAATTGAAACTGCGCATTGTTATTACTTCGGGTTTAATGCAACCCCTCCAAACTCGAGAATTATTCCCGATTTATCCAGGGTTAAACCTTCCATGCGGATGATGGGATATTCCATTTTATTTTATGGAGCGAGTTGATGCTTTCTGGGGGAGGTTTAAATGTGGCATTGAGGAAAATCAGGTTTTAAAGGGTCCGAATTGAGGAACACCAGGTTTTAAAGGGTCAGAATTGAGGAATAGGAGGATTTAAAGGGTCAGAATTGAGGAATATCAGGTTTTAAAGGGTCAGAATTGAGGAATATCAAGTTTTACAGTGTCAGAATTGAGGAAAATCAGGATGTAAAGGGTCAGAATTGAGGAATATCAAGTTTTACAGTGTCAGAATTGAGGAAAATCAGGATGTAAAGGGTCAGAATTGAGGAAAATCAGGTTTTAGAGTGTCAGAATTGAGGGATATCAAGTTTTAAAGGGTCAGAATTGAGGAATACCAGGTTTTAAAGGTCAGAATTGAGGAAAATCAGGTTTTAAAGGGTCAGAATTGAGGAATATCAAGTTTTAGAGTGTCAGAATTATTCTGCCCCACTGAAGTTTTCACCTTACCTTCCACTGCCGTAATTTTTTAGTTTTCTTTTTGTCCTCATGCCATACTCTGCCGATTTCTCCTCCAAACTCATCTCCTCCAAGCTGTCCTCTTCCAAGCTGTCACCCTCCAGGATGTCACCGCCACCCAGCCCTACCAGCCCCTGATTTTCCAGGATCCTCTGCTGGATTCCCGGCTGGAGCTGCCTCTCCTCTGCCGCGCCCTGGGGCTCGGATTCCTGGGATTCATCCCGGCTGGAGGCAGAGCTCCCTGCCCTCTCCCAGCTGGCAGGCTGGAAAACGGGGGGCACGAGGACTTTTGGGGGGACGTGGATTTTATTCACGGTGAAAGTGCGAGGGGAAGAGACCGAAATGTATTTTGCATTTGAAGGATCCATCCTGTGGTTTGCACTGATGGCTCACACCTGTATTTGGAGAACACAATAAAAGAAAATCTTCTTCACATTGTAATAATATTTAATAATTTCATGCATTTTGGGTACTGCCGTTGGCTTAGGCTCAGAATTTGACCTCCTGCTGCTCAAACAATTCTTAATTCTCAGGTGTCACCCTGATTTTCCTTTAAGCAGCGATATCAAGGTCTCTACACATCAAATATGGAAATTATTGCTATGAAATCTCCACTGTTGGTGGTAATAAATAAAGCAGAAACAGCTTGTGACAAAGGAAACAAAGCTGAGACAAATCATCTGTTCTCTGTGAACTTTGGAGTGTTAAAATGAATTTTGTGTCTTCTCTTTATGCCACTTTTTACCCTCTGGACAGGTAAAATCAGCAGGAAAGTGTGACAGGGAGAACTGGAAATCTTTCTAAAGGAGGAGAGTTTCTTTACACTTGGCTGAAGTGTTCAGAAGTCGTTTCACGAAGGGGAGTGGGAGGGAAGACAAGGAGTGTTTTGTGCTGAGATGTGCATTATTCACAGCGCACCCCTGGCACCGGCTGCACAGGCAGTGGCACTTCAGTACCAGGGATAAATAATGAGAAATAATTTCAGAGTTTTCAGCCCTGCTGGTCACACCTGAGTTCACCCAGGCTCTGACACCCTGTCCCCTGTGTCCCCTGTGTCCATCACTGCCCACTGCACCCCGGGAACAGAGCTGGGATGGGCAGGGAAGGTGGAATCTCAGACTGGAGCAGGACCTCAGCCCCCAGGGGAAAGCCACTGTGTCCCCCGAGGTGTCCCTTGTCCCCAGCTCCCTGGCCCTGTCTCCTCTCACCCCCAGTGTCCCTGGTCCACTGTCCCAGTTCCCTGTCCCCTTCCCATCACCCCCTGTCCTTGTCCCCCGTCCCCGTTCCCTCTCCCCGTCCCTGTTCACTCTCCCATGTCCCCTTCATCCCAGACCCCTGTCCTTGGTCCTGTCATCCCCAGTCCCCTCTTCCGTGTCCCCTTTCCTGGTACTCTGTCCCTGTCCCGTGTCCTTGTCCCTGTCACCCTCTTTGTTCCCATATCCGTGTCCCTGTCCCCGTCCCGT
>VYZT01040041.1:0-27831 GCA_013400735.1 Pomatostomus ruficeps
TCTGTCACCTCCATTCTGTAATAACACATTTTATTAATGCCTGGGAGAAGTTTCTGCTTCACAAAGTTTCAAAGAAGCACAATTTGAGGAGTCATTTATTGATATGTATTCATATATATTTCACACAGTTTATACTAAGAGCTAAAAATGGCAGAATCTCTGCACAAAGGAATGACGGAACCCTGTTCACACAGGATGCCCTTTCAGTGGGACAAGCTGAGTTCTGTTGTTCATAAATAAGATTATTGCCAGTAACCATTCGACCTGCTTGCATCTGGGTTTGGATATTTACCTGCATGTAACCTGTAACTGTACATACTGTCTGTTTAGCAATGAGAGAGGAAGGAATACCCTGTGCACAGTCAGCACCAAATACCAAAGGGAAAGGCACATTCGAAATTTTGAAAGGGTACTTTTCAATAACTCTATTCTGGTACTTGGATAGGTATGTATTGGGATGGAACGAAACAGGCCTTCTTAAAATCAGCGATGAGGCAGCACATTTGATGGACCAAATGCTCGCAAATATAATTTCATTGGTGTATACTCACATTTGGCAGGATTAATGTGTTCTGTAAATGATATGCTTTTGTTCTAAGGCATTGTAGATATAATTTTTCTTATTTACTACTACAAAGAAATAGTGCTCTAGAGGCTGCTAAATCTGTTTATTTAAACTGTGCACATCTGCAGTATTATCTTTATTCCCAGATGAAGAATGAAAATTCTCATAGACCAGGAAAACACGGTTCATTCATTCATTAGTTTTTCCCAATCTATAATGCAGAAAGAACATCAGAACCAGATGCTTGGTGTCTGCCTGAGAAAAATACCTTGGCTACCTTAAAAGAGTGATTACTTCTTTCAAAAAGAAGTGTTTTATCAGTTTTTTCCACAAATAGATATATTTTTGTCAGGAGTCTAGAAATCCTGCCAAGAGGCCAAAGGAAGAAGTTTGAGATGTATGCTTAGGATAAGGCCCCAGCTCAAGTCTCACAAACCTTGATGAGAATTAAGAGCAAACTTATTTCTGTCTGGGCCCACAGCTTTGCACAAGGAAGTGCAACCTTCTTTCTCATTAATGCAAGAAAAGGCCACTACTTGACAAAACTTCAGCCTCAGAATGTCACTTTTCACAATTGTAATCTCTGTATTTTCAGTAAAGATATTTTTACTGTTTCTGATTTTCTCTCTTACCAAGAAAGTAAGATCTACAAGTAAAAAAGGTGAGGTTTGGCAGTATGAATCCTGACTTTTTTCAGCAGTGAGTGTTTTAAGACACCAGGCTTGTGTGATAGCAGACACTCAGGGAAACCACTCCTTCTATCAGACCCAGCATCACTGACTTGCCGTAGTTCTTACCCCTTTTGTATAGAAAATCTGATCTGACATATGTTGTAGGTCTGGCATTTTGCTTCGTGTTCCCAAACAGATCCAAAAGCTCTGTATTTCCAGGCCAGATTTGGTATTTCCTTTAGACAGTTTACATAATCTTAAGATCTATTTTGATATGTCATTATCTCCTATAACTGCAATCTCCAAAGTCTATTTCCATCAGCAAGCTAGGATCTCCTCCCAAAGTAAATGTGAGGGAAAACTTCCTGCCATTGGTACAGGACCCCACTGGGGCACAAATATGGTTTCATAAAGGCTGAGTGGAGCAGGAATGGCTCCATCAGGAATGGATCCAGGCTGCTGAGGGCTGTGAAAGCCTTCCAGCGAGCCCTGCCAAGGGAATGTTATGGCCATTCTGTATAAGGGTGTTCAATTGTTCCTCCAAAAAGAGGAAGTAATGGAAGTGAAAGGTCAGAAAGAAAGTTTTCTTCATGCAGAAAGGAGGCAGCCCATTCTCTGTTTAAGACAGAAGAAAAAACACAAAAAAAATCAATGCTAACTCATTATTCTGCAAGTGTAAGGATACCCAGCAGTGTAGTTTTCAGGACAGTATTCAACATCGGTTTTTCGTATCTGCATTTGAGCTATAGGTTTGGTTTATTTTGGGTTCATCTTTTTAACTTTGTGTGAAGCTGAAGAAGAAATCTCATCATTTGGCCATGTTTGTATTCGGGATAAGCTCTTTTGACCTTTCAGCATTTGGAAGGATCACTTTCCATGCAGGGGATGCAAAAGCACTTTGGGAGTGACACCTGTAACAGTTCATGTGTGCCAGCAGCAGAGCACTCCTTGACTCCGGACTTTGGATGTCATGCTGTGACATTCCTACGGGAAATCAAAGGATATGTGATCTAGTTCTAGAAATTTCTCCACAGGAATTTTCAGTGGTTTGCTTTTCAGTGCAGTTGGGTACTAAATAGGATTATTTATTATTATCTTTTTAGTACTAAATATATTCAATAGTGGTCCGGATGGTTGCATGAATAATGTCCTTGCTATATTCAGCAAGGATGCCAAGCCACAGGCAGGAGGGTGTTGAGAATAGGATTAGACCTTAAAAACAAAAGCAGATCTGTAAAAGAGACAAATTTCAGAACATTCAGAAAGAATGGCCAGAAGTCTTGAAAACTGTTGTCAAAGGACATGTGGGAAAAAGGGGTAAACACAGTTTAGTCTGAGAGGAATTGTGTCAAAGTTCCAAATAGGTGCAGGTGTAATGAGGCACGAAGAGCTGGTGTTTCTGCTTTGTAGGATGACAGAGATTCATCACAGCTTCTTAGATTAATTATCTCTGGATAAACCAGAAAAAATGTCCTATGGTAGGAATCCCAGAGCACTGGAACAGTTTTCTGAGGTCAAATATGAGGTCCCTTCAGTCTTGCTTTCTATGGCTGATAGGTAAATTCTCTTTACAAGCTAAATAATGGGCTGAAATGAAACAGAGAATTGTTCAGTTAAGCTTTTAAACAAAAAAAGAAAAGAGGTAGTCTCATACATATATTTTTATCTGAAAGAACTAGTGGAAATCAATTCATTTAATAGGCTAAAGGGCAATGAAAGCTTTTTTTGCCACAAAAATAAAGGTATGCAATTTTAATGATTTAGATGAGAAAAAAAAAGTGTATTGCTTGCAAGATCAAAAGAAAATGGAAGAAAAAAAGTGATTTCCAAGGATGTTATATAGAGTTCTTTCCATCCCTGTCTCTTAAGTTCAGTTTTGTGACATGGAAGTTCACTACTAAGCAATGACTTTCAGGAAAATATTCCTAAGAAGAACCTGAACCTTGTTACTTTTCATGTTATTTGATCTTGTATAACTTACAACATACTCAGAACAGTAACTGCATTGAAAAGCTCTTCAAGCTGCTTGGACTACAAGAGATGTCTTTTATTCTTCTCTCCTGTTTGCATATCTAGTGGGGTTTTTTGCACCTCTAAGTGACATGGCCCATATACTCTTGACAACAAAAAATGAATCTGGATCATCCCTTCTCCTCTGAAATGTAGATTGTGTGATGATCTCAGCTGCAGACCAGATCCTCACTTTTACCTGTGTTAACAGATTCCTGTTTCAATGTTTCTCTATGGTTTCAAGCTTCCAAGAAGCCTATTGCTCTAAAATAAAATTCCTAAGATAAGCAGTGACACATCAAGGCAAAAGTGCTGAAGTGATGTAGTTCCATATATTCCACTTAATAAGTCAAGCACATGTTGAAAGAAACCGTGAAGGCTTATATTCACTTCTTTGCCCTTAGCTGGCTACCACAGTTTATTTTTCAGATGAAATAAGGCTTCAGAAGCTGCTTTGAGGCCATACAGTGACAGGAAGTATAGAAATTGTGGGAATTTAGTATTTGACTCTTTTCAGCACTATAAAGCTCTCAGAACTGGGACAAAGAACACAAAATCTCTCTAAAAACCCGTCATAGAAAAACGTAACTTATCAGCAGGCTGAAGCCCGAGGCCTGGGTACATCGCTGGGATATGCACAGGGAATAGACAGGCAGGAAGGGACTGCATGAGCTCTCTCATCCAGCTCCTACTCGAAAGAGGTGTCAGTGCTGATTGGATTTAAACCAGACCTTGCTGTTCAGCTCCAGAAAAGCATCAAGGTTAGAGATTTCACAACCTCTCTGTGCAATTCATTCCAGTCTCTAATTGTGTTCACAGGGAATGAGTGGTTCTCCCCCTTTGATTAATGACCCTGATCCCTGGCACTGCCTTCTGACCCCCTCCATGCAGACCCCGGGGAGCTGCTCCAGTGCAGCCATTTCCATGCTCCTCTGGGGGCCACGTTTATCAATTAAAAACTGTGCAGGTTCTTGTCTAGAGGGCCCAAAAAGGACACAATGCTCCAGCTGTGCTCTGATGAAGGCCAGGTAAAGGTGAGTGAGGACCTCCTCAGGGTTTGCCTTCACCCCTGCCGTGACTCCTGTTTCCCTGCCAGTCAGTCAGTCCCCAGCACTGTTTTGGGGAGGGATTAGTCCATCCCATATGCAGTATTTTATAGCTATTCTTGCTGGATTTTGTGGTATCCCTTCAGCCAAATGAAGCCTCTTTGAATCCAGCCCTGCTCACAAGCACACTGACACCTTGCCCCAGCTCTTGTCATCCACAAACTCGATGGGGCTGCACCCAGTCTCCTTTAGTGCACAATTTTATTAACAACAAAATGCAAATCTAAGTGCTCTGGCTAAACTAGATTGGTAATAACTATGTTCATTTTGCCTTTACAATAAATAATTAAAATTTTAAAAATTGTGGTAAAGTACCATCACTGGGAGCATCCCAGGAGTATGTTTTAGTTTATTTATTTGTGCCTGCTTTGAATGTTACCTGTTTGTGCATCTTCTCTTGGAAAAAAAATTAAAATAATTAATCTTAAATGCCTTTATTTTAAAATAAAAAATATGCTCCTTTAGTTTCCTGGTTCTTTTACACTAAAGACTTTATTATCAGAGGGGCTGTTACAACTAATGAGACCATACAGTGCTATGCTCATGTTTCAACACAATCCCATTAGAACTTAGGTAAACTAAACTGCATTTTTAAGCAAAAGTAACTGAAAAAAAATTGAAGACGTTTAAACATATAAAATACTTTAATGCTTAATCAGATAGGATACATATTATTATTGCAATGATAATTATTAAACAATTGTGCTATTATTAAAGTTGATCACGTGATAATGATTAGGCAGCATTGTCTAGTTTGAAACGATGTGTGTGCTATCATTCCAGGGTCTTGGACTAAAGTAAATATTAATGTATATATTAATAAAGTAAATTAAGAAAAATGGAATTAAACCAAATACTCTGAGAAGGCTTCATTTTGAATATTTCTCTATCCATTGTCACTGTCAGATGCATGGAACCAGGTAGAAATTAAACTAGGAGAATCCAAATATGTATCCACTTGAAAATGAAGTGTCCTCTCCTCTGACATAGCAGTGAATTGATACAGCAAGAGACCATTCAAAGAAGGCTTTCAAGTGCTTTTAAATTATTTGTTAGGTGTTCTACATGCCTCTTTCTTTAGAATAGTGTCTCAGGAGCTGTAAACCAAGATTTATTTTACTGAAACTTTTGATCTTTTTCCATTTGGCAAATACTGATTTAATTTTTCATACTTCTCCCAAAGAACAAGCCAAGAAACGAATGGACTGCACACTTTGATCTTTGTCAGATGATGTCAACAGCAGTGAATGTCAGGGTGAATCCAGAAACAGAGGTTCACCCACTGTTTCTCTGCCTGGATGTTTAGCAGTGGCTACCTGCACCATCATTTAAGCCAGAAGTCAAATGGAGATTAAATTGGTTGGATTTTTAAGACATACTACTTAACTAAGTTTTATATCATTTCATAGCAATCCTGAGGAAAAACAGAATCAGCTTTTTATGCCTCTGAGTGAAGAAGTTTGCATAATCACCAGCAAAACATTTCTTTATATCTGTGTTATTCATCAGGGTCTATGTTATAGGCCATAGGAATACAGAGAGGTGTGGTGACTATTACAGGTTTAGAATCAAAACAGAAATTTCGTAGAACTCAGAAGAGATATGGAAAATCAAAACTTCAGAAATTTTACTTGTTTCCAGGCTGATTATCCTGCTGGCTGTGGAACAGTTAATTCCTTCCACTCCTGAGAGACGTGCTCACTCCACTGCACAGACTTTGGCTTTGAAGTACCCAGGGAGGGAAAGGTGGAGCTACCCCAGCACTCCTGCATGGTTGGGATATGGGGGGACTGCAGGTACAGGGCACTCTCTGGGTTTGTGGGTATCATGTTCTGTAACGTAAGATCACTCTTACCTTCTGTTGTAGCTCTAGTAGGGGGAAGGGGGCCACAAAGATGGCTCCTGTGAGAATCTTCTGGAAGCCTTCACCATTTCCAGCAGAGCCAATCCCCGATGGTTCTGAAGATGACAGACATGCCACTGGTCAAGCCTGGGGCAATTAATAGGTTGGTTACGCCTCTGTGATGACAGATTTAAGGAAAAATCAAAACAAAGGGTGCACGCGGCTGCTGTTAGAGAAGGAGGAGGAGGTGAGAACATGTGAGGGAACAACCTGGAGACACCAAGGGCAGGGCAGAAGGAGGGGCAGGAGGTGCTCCAGGCGCCGGGGCCCAGATTCCTCTGCAGGCCGTGCTGAGGACCATGGGGAAGCAGCTGTGCCCCTGCAGCCCATGGGGCCCACGGGGGATGCAGAGATCCACCCGCAGCCTGTGGGGAGGTGCCCACACTAGGGTGCCTGGATGTCGGAGGAAGTTGCAGTCCAGGTAGGAGACCCAGTGGAGAGAGGGGTCCCCTGCTCCCATGCTGGAGCAGTTTGTCCTTGGAGGACTGCACCCGGTGGACGAGCAAACCCATGCCACAGAGGTTCACAGAGAACTGTCTTTCGTGGGAGGGACCCCACGGCAAAAGCAGAGGAAAAAACTCCTCTCCCTAAGCAGGGGAAGAAGATTCTGGAGATGGACTGACCTGAAGCCCCACACCCTGCCCCCCTTGCGCTGTTGGTGGGAGGGAGGGAGGGCGTGGGGAGCAGGGTGTGGGGGTTCAGGTCAATGTCTTTAGAGAACAGTGTCCTTAAAGGTTTATTTTACTTCTGACATCCTCCTTCTAACTCGGTTAGTAATAAATTTCACTTTGCAGCTTAAGTTGAGCCTGCTTTGTTCTTGGAGCATTTTCTCCCAGTTCCTTATCTCAACCCATGGACCTTGTATTAACTTTTTTTTCCCTTTCTCCTCTCCTTCCCTCCTCTGCCCAGCTGTGACAGAGGAGGGAAGGAGTGAGCGGCTGCTGTGGGTGCCTGGCACTTGGCCAGGGTCAAACCAGACACCTTCAGTTAAACAAACATTGTTCCTTGAACCTGCTCCACGCAGTTGCACCTCCTCGGTGTTCACTCCAGGCTGCTACTGCTGAACAGCAGGAATGGGATATGTGGACAGTTTTCTTTTCCATGGAGGCAAAATACTATTCAACAGTGTTTAAAAGAGACAACAGATGGGGAGACTGTTTCTCAAAATAATCCTCCCTAATGGACATTGCAGTCACAATCCTGCAGAAAGAAGGAGAAAAAAAAGAAATCTCTGCAGCATCTGTGAAAGGAAATCCTGGGAAAACAAATAAATTAGGCATTTTTAAACAGACAAATGACTGCCCGAAGTGATTTATGCACAACAAGATTTGCTTAGTTACTCCTTCCATTTTGTTTATGGATTGTTCAGCTGAATTTTCAGATGGGCTCTGTCAGATCATGTTCCCTACCCCGGTTGTTTTGCACTGCTTCAAAGCGTGGACAGAAATTTGCTTAAGCAGCTAGGGAATTCTTGGCATCAGGATCCCAAAGGTATTTCCAGCCAAGCTGAGGCCATGTTTTTTGCCACTTATCCTTGTCCTTCTCACCAATATGGAAAGCAAAATGTTGAGAGAATTCTCTCTTTTCTTGCTTGCAATGCCATCCACATATGCAAATATATCTCGTCACTTCTGTTCTCCTTTTGGCAGTGAATAAACTATCAATACTTACAACTTCACAGAGCTCTAGTGCTTTTCTCAAACCTTTTTTTAGTGTAATTAAATCATATTTTCTTTATTCTATTTGTTGATCTGGGCAGTGACTCATATATTCCTTTGTAGGGTCTAGAGCCTAATTATACTCCTTGTTCTACGTTGTAACATCCATTACAACTGCTCTCAAACGTTTTGGTTCTGTTTTTATATGTCGTTTTCTCTTTTTTTCACAGCTATTTTTCAAAAATCTTGCTATTTTTGGAATTTGCATATTCATTGTTTGATTGGGTCTATTAAACTGTATGGAAATAAACATGGATTTTCCCTGGAGCAAAATGTCACAGAATGAGCTCCAGTACTGCTAAAATCAGTTAAATTAGGGGAATGAAACAGAAAAAAAATTGAACCAGGAGAAAAAAAAAAAAAGGAGTGGGCTGGAAATAGGAATAAGAACAGATGGCCTAAGTTAGCATTTTTAGATATTATATTACATAAAGTGGTAGGAGGGAAACTAAAAAGGTAAATAGCAACCTTTTTGTAGTAGAAGTGTTCTGTTGATACTCTCTCTGTATTGTATGGATATAAAAACTGAAAACCACACTGCTAAATTGTACAAATTCCAGCATTAAACTGCTTAATCGGTTAAATTGGAATTGTAAGGATACCTACAACAATTATGAGTATCTCTGTGGTCTTTAAAGACTTTTGCATTTATTTGAAAGGCAACACTTATTATTTTTTTTATGATCAAATCTGCACAGCTCATTTGTAAATTAAATGCACAATAATATTCTTCAGAGACACTCTGCCACAGTGTGTCTCCAAAGGAGTGTCTGCTCGAAGCTGTGTGCCACACTTCATGTGTGACTTCTCCACTGCCTGATTCTTTATTTAGGAGCTCAGTCACTACCCAAATTTTGTAACATTGCCAAGAAACTTCCAGGTGAATGCTGGCAGCACTTCTTATTTTACTGTGTGAGAAGAAAAACAGAGTGGGCACACTTGCGTATTTTTCTTTGCAGAGAAAGGTTGTTCAACATCCTGGCTGGGACAAGACAAAAGCTTTTCTGTAGGTATGTGAGTGTGTGGAACCTGGATACATCCTCGGGGGATTGTTAAATTGTCATTGTCATCACACAACTCGATAGATAAGATTAAAGAATGCTGTTCATGTCTAAAAGTGTAAGGAGAGTCCCAGAGATGCAGTGATTCTGGAACTGATCTGGGATAGTGGTCAATCACTCCACCATGCCTGAGAAAGGGGCAGTCCAAAACCCTGAGGTATTTTGAAGTGCTCAGCATTTAGACACAGGTTAGGATATGATCCTTGGAAGTATGCAGTGTAGATTCCAGTTTATTTATGTAGAAGAGGCCTTGAACCTGTGACAGAAATGAATTGTTAAAGGTGGGGTATTTAATGTTAGAAAAGGAATCAGCCATAGCTGAGATTTGCCAAACACCCTTCCCCACATGCTCCAGACCCACTCAGCAGTGACTAGCCAGGATGAGACTGGGAACGGGACAGAAAGTGCTGCTTCTGGTGGTGCTTGGGAAGAGCAGGCACAGCCCGGTCCAAACAGGCCCTGGGAGCAGGAGCAGAGCCGGGAGCACCAGGAATGTCCTGCTGGTGGCATCTGGGCCCCATCCCAGTCACACCAGAACAGAATGGCTCCTGTCAAGGGTCACACAGGAAAAACATAGAGGCCTCCATCTACAACCGAAACTCCTCCAAGGTCCTTGAATCCTTTTATGAGTCTGGCAAAATACACAGAAGACAAAATTCAGAACAGAAGATGAAGAAACAGTAAAATGAAAAGAAAAAATTCTATGATAAGCATATACCTAGCACTGGTAGAGCATTTTAGCGAATCCATTAAGGCCCAAAATATAACATATGTTATATCTTTAGATGGTAAACTTAGTATTGAAGTCAGATGGTCTTCACTAATTTATTAGCTAAGAATTTTTTCCTACTTATTAATTTAAGACATCCTGTCTCTCTATTCTGGTCTAAAGCGATTTTTAATGCAAGTATTAAACACATTTCACTGACCATTGAGTTTGGCCACAATGCATCTTTGCAGTCAGATAACACCTGAAGAGCTGGTCAGAATTTAGCCATAAACCTCTTTATGCCTGTACCTATTTCGTATCAAAAATCAGATGGTTTCATTATATTCATGGCTTTGAACAAAGTAATGCTCTCCTACATGATAAAAAGTAATTTTCCTTTACCTTTTGATGTTTTTGCCTTTCCAAGACTATGTCATTTGCAATGATGGTCAGAATGTCATGGGAATCAAAGTTCTTCTGTGAGCAGCTCTGCTGGGTCATGTTAATCTGTGCAATGAGAATGAATGCATAAATGATTTATTTATGTCATTCTACCTTTTAGTTTTGAATTATGTTATTATTATGCATTATTTGAATTATGCTCTTATTATATATCTTCCAAGAAGTATTTTCAAATAGATAATGGGTAATTAAATTAAATGGGTAATTTCTTAAGATAAAATGTTTTTAATGAGTGCTGTGAATGAGGCCCATCAACACTTCTTGCTGCCTGAAGAAACCGTCTCTTCTTTTAGAAGCTTTGTCTATACCAGGAAAAAAAATCAAAAATAATTTCCCCTGTGTTTGCTTCCATTTATGCCGTTTGTTTAAAAGCATAGAGCATGATTCAGATAAAACACAGACAAAGGGGTTTGTCTAGAGCAAGTATTTCTATTCATTGGTTCATTCCATAGATACATTAAGAACTAGAATTAAATACATTATAAAATAAAGCTGTACTGTACCAGACTGCAGCCAGAGCCTCGCTTCAGCTGAACCTCCTGTTCCTAAGCTTTGGCACAACAAGGGCAGGATATTTCAGATTTTCAAGCAGTATTTAGCTGTCTCTCACAGTATCCATAACCTTGTAGACTTTTTGTTGGCCTACTCAAAGAAAGAGTTCCACTGGTAAATTCAGTGTGAGAGCTGCACTTTCATGTGTGTTCAGTGACTTTTCCAGCCTTATTCTGGATTATAATTCTGCAGTAAATTCAGAATTTCTTCCTAAAGCTTTTTTTTTCTGAATAATCTACTGTCTCAAGACCAGGCAAGACTCTGTAAAAAGCAGCCATCCAGATAAAACCCAGCACGCCATTAATTTGGGAGGGGATTTCTGTTGCATTGGAGGCATCATATGAAGACAGACCTTAGGAAATGAACCTTTCCCAGTACTCCACTCACCACCTAAACTCAACCAAAAGTTTTTTATTCTTTGCAGCTTTATGGAAAGTGTCTCTCTCTATACTCGCACTCACTTTGTTAGGTAATACCGTACTGTAGCATTCAAATATCTCTTCTTTATCAGCGATGTCACAGAGTGATCAAATTTAATCAAATGCCAGATAAATCTATAAACAAATCTGACCATAATCAGTTGTTATAGGAGTTAAATGTATTTTCACATCTGACCTGATGTATTAGTCTGTGTGCCATATTTATTTTATTTTATTGTTGATAGAATTTTATAACACTAAGAGGGGAAATGTATCGTAATTAAAACAAATATATATATCTTTTTTTTCAACTATTCTTTTATGTACACGTGCTCCCCTCCTAGAAGGCCATAATAATGGTAATGACTTATTTCCAGGGAGGTCAATTTTATTTAGTTGCAAAATAATTCCTGTTTAGGCTCATGGCAGAGGAGAAAAACTGAAGGCAAGAGACAATCAATATTTTTCCCACAGCAATTGGACCAAGTAACACTGTCTGTTAAATATAACAGGTTTTGATTGAAATGTTCCCATTCCCTTTGTTCAGGCTCTGCTGAGCCTGCAATGTATGTTAATCCCGTCAGAGGGAGAAAAACACTTGTGGAAATACAATAAACACACCTTAAGGCAAGGTGAAGAATCTACCATTGTATGATTGATCCAGCAGTGGGTGTGAGTGGAAAAAGAGCTTTAACTGGTCACTTTTCATCCGCAGTCACCGTCTGAATTACCGCAGTAACCGTGTCGGTTACTGGAGCTGTATTTTGCTTTTTGAGAAGAGTGCCGCACTGCCATGGACCATTCATATCATGACATTAAAATAATATCCAAAGTTCTTTTATAAACTCTCTTACAGTTTAGGAACCATACACTCTGATCTTTGATTTTAAATACGTTTATTCCCTTTGATTGGACAGACATAGCAAGAAAACTGGTGAAATAAAACTGAATAAAAAACATCCATGAAGGTTTGCAGTACTGGGTATATTTGGTTCCTGTGGCTCTGGAAACTTTTAAAACTCTTTGCTGTGTGCAAATCCACCAAGCAGCTGCTGGAGTCAGGAATCTCACTTGGGCCAAACCAACGCCTTTTACCTTTCCAGTCATGGGTTAAAGGGTTTGTAAACTCAGTGACAACAAACATGCACAGCTCTGTATCTATTCCTTGATGATCAGGCTGCATCAGCAAGAAAAGTGAGACTGAGGTATTGAGTCTTTGCATATTGTTGGATATCAGCAGGAAAACGAAGGTTACGTTTTTCTTCTCTAGTTGCTTTTACATTCCTCCATGCATTTTAGTTTTATTTTCGCTCTCGTATTTTTTATTTCCCTTGGTAACAATTCAGGTTTATTAGAAATAGCTTCTTTTCCACTATTTTGGATAATTATTTTCAATAATGAAAACAAGGGAGACATGAATTAACTACAAGGGTTTTTCATTTTGGACAACTACAATGGAATTTAGCAATAACAGAGTTTTTTCCCAGGATTACTTACCATGCTCACATGAATTCCATTAGCAATTACAATACCAATGGCTGATACTGTGCAGGAGGGCAAGAATGGAAAGTTTTAAAACATTTCAAAATACACTAAATCACAATTTAAAAGAAAATTAATAATGTGAATAAACTTGTAAATAAACTTTTTGTGATTGGGAAGAGAAATTTGCTACAGAAATTTTCATGACAGGCCATATGCTTTAAGAAAAAATATTCCTACCTCTTGGTAGGATTTTAGGCATCAGAATACTTTACGAGATAAATCTAAATCAATATTAACATGAAATATTCACAATGAATACAAGGGAACATGAGTCGCTATAAAACATTCATCTGTTAAATAATTTACAGTACTTTATTGTCCTGTTCACATTATGTTTATGGTTTTTTAGATGTCACTTTTTCTCAGGAATGAATGGGAAACTCCTTTGTATACAGGATTTTTATTAAAACTGCATAAAAAAGTGATGGTTTCAGTTCAGCTGTCTAACAGAAAAGGAAATGTTAATTAGTGCAAACATTCATATAACCCAACAGCTTCATTTTTTTGTTTGTTTTGGTTTTTTTTAATTATCCAGCACTTGAAACAATAGCAAGGCAACAATTCACAAATAGCCAAAAGCACCAGGAAGACTCTAAGACCCTTTCTCTCTTTTCTCAGGAAAAAAGGGGGAAATAACAATAAAAATAAAAATCAAGAAATAAAAAGAAAATGAAGAAAAGAAAGAGGATCTTGAGGATCTCAAGGATCTCAACCTATGACACCTACAAAATCCTTCTGCCCAGTGCACTGTGGAGGACAGGGAGAAAGGTGCTCACCATCTCCCCTGGGTTACGTTACTGATTGTGGAATGTTCTTTTAAAAAGTTCCCAAACCAAGGAAGAAGAGGTCTGTAGTGTTGCCATTAGGCTCTCATGTTTCTAATCTCCATTCTAAACAAGATAAAACTCGAAAAATTAATAGAACTTCATCTACCTCCTATGAAAGTATCTGGTAAATACCAGTTTATGATATTAATCCATAGAAATAAAGATGCTGTGCTTCTAGCCTTGATTCAAGCCCAACAGATGAAGGGGATAATATACAAGTAGGGAGATAATTTGGGTTACCTCTTCTGTCACCAACTTTGTCTCATTTCCCTGTCTCTGCAGACAGTTAAAAATCCCACGTGGTTCTCTGGTTTTTCAAAGTGCATTGTCAGATCTCAGAAGAAATATTCAGCTCCTGATGTACGCATGAGCTGCACGTGCCAGTTCTGTTCTCAGTCGGGAGTCCTGTTGTGATAGAGATAAATCAAATAGGAGCAATTTAAATCAGATTAGGCTTCTGAATGCCACAGAAATCTTTGGTAACCACCTGAGTTTTCCTCCTGTGCATAGGATCACTCTGCCTCTCCCTTAAGCTCAAAACCAAGCTGGATCCTGTTAATGACACTCTGACATCAGGACAGGAGTTACTGTTTGCACGTTTGCCATTTCTAATCAAATCCCCATTTCCTTGCGTTATTAAGGGACACTTAAAAGTAATTTTGATGATTAAATGAGCTGTTCTTCACAACAAGCATGTGATTTTCTTTTTACCACGAAGCTTTTGAAGCAAGACATGATATCCTGTACTTGGCACATCTATGCCAGGTGTAAGAAAATTGGTCTGGAGTTTTACTTCCTTCCTTACCTGCTAAGGACATGTTTCCATCACCTCTAGTACGTATTTCTCCATGGTTTTATTTTGTAGTGAGGAATTATTTTGTTCACAGAGGCAATTCTGACAATAACTCTGAATAATTGTTTTTCCTAGTCAGACCAGAAGAAAATGAAGGTAAATATGCTGAAATAGTTGGTGGTATTGGGTTTTTTTTGTTATCAACCATCATTGTGATATCAGGTGGTATCTAAATTTTTAAAAATTTAGTCTAAAAGCCCCATGCGAGCAAACAGTGGCGTTATTCTTTTCACTCAGGCCTCAGACATTTCTCACACTAAATTAAATGCCATTCAGTGTAAGGAAAGGCTGTCTTGTTACCCTTCTTGTTCAATCTGATTGAAGATCTTAATAAAACATAAGAGGTGATTGATATTATGACACCTCTAATAAATCTTTATATTACTTATTTTAATTAAACACAAAATATATGGTCTCAACTCTCTTAGTAACAGGCATGTGTGAGAAATAGCAGCAACTCAGACTGTGAAGGACATTTCAAGCACAAATTTATTTGTTTTCCTCTGATGCAAGAAAGCTGAATTTTACTTTCTGCAAATAAACAGCTGTAGCTGCTACAATGATAAATTCTCTTTATTAATTTGACAGGTAAGATGCAATCACAGAAAGAAGGAAACCAGACATGTATTTTATTGGTGGAGAACAGAGAACAGCTTCATCTGTGTCCATTTGATATTATTTGAGCACTACATTCTATATTTTGGATGGGTTTATATTGTTCTTTGCTGGAAAGGCTGGAATTTCTAGTTTTATAAAAAGAAATTCTTTCAAATTCTCAAGATGCTTCCTACTAAAAAACCTCACACTGGAGCACATGGAGTAAAATTCTGGCCATGTTTGCTCCAGCAGGAGTCCGATGACATTGGTTGGTGCCTGACACACCAGGCACATCTTGCAGGACCGTTCACAGAGGCAGGTGTGAGCAGGACAACAGAACTCACCCCAGCACCTGCAGGGGTGGCCAGAGAGCTGCAGTGCCTCAGCTCCTGCATCCTCCAGGGAAGAGAGATGGGACCTTTCCCTGCTCGGGGAGTGGGGAAGCAAAGGCACCCCCAGGCTGTGAGAGCAGCACTCCCAGCCCAAAAGTGCAGGCAGCAGGAATTCCAGCTCGCACACAGCGCAGCAGTGCAGCCAGCCTGAGCAAGAAGTGAAGGAAAAGTCATATATCATGCTGTAAATACATAACATTTGATTCATTTAAGAAAACAAGTGATGTATTCAATTTATCCATGAGATTTCACTTTTACATCACATAATCCTGAATTATGCATTAATCTGAATATTTTTGCTCCTGTTTATACATTTCAATTCCAATATGTTTGTTTTTCTGTTGCTTACTCAGCCTTTGTTGCTTTTCGCCTTAAAGACTATTTAATTTTATTTTCAGTAATGTAATTCAACACCAGCTTTTGGAAAACTCCAAAAATTATGGAAGGAATTACCAAAATGACAAGTGCTGTCATACTCATCAAAGAAAATTTCTATCAATTCTAAGTTCTTTATTGAGTGTGTGTCTTCAGAGCTGACTAGTCAATATCTACCTTCATCAGTTCTTTTAAAAATTAGAGAAACATACACATAATAAAAATTCTGTTCTGCTGGCTGAAAACACAGTATTATTGTTCAAATGTCTGCAGCAGTATGTTACTTGATTGTTCTTTTTGTAGCTCAATTTCAATTTTAGATTATGTTTAAAATTATCTGCTGTATTCTTGGTATCAACTGCCAAGCACATGATATTCTGGAAAGCTGAAACTGCTAAACCTCTTCTGCATATATTTTTTTCTAAATGTGATACCTAATTTTAGCACTGTTAACATTGTCATCTTGCAATTATATTGGGGCATATGCAGCATGACCTGCAAATAATGTATCAGCAAAGGGTTTTCCCTCCTACAGGCTGCTATTTCAAATGCTTCATGAAATCAGAAGGTATGTAAAAGTTATTCTGAGCCACTAGCCCACCTACAGCATGTCACTGTGGATTGCTTAAAAGTACTATTTAAAAAATGAATTTGAGATGGTGAGGAAGATAGGAGCCATTACATTTGTTGTGACGGAATTTGTGTGATGTTCAGCTTTATGTGTCAGTTAAAAGCAAAGGAAAGCAAGAATGTCATATTTCAATCCACAGCTTCCCCAAAGTAGTTCCATGAGTTATTACATTGCCAGCTGCCAGATGGTCAGTGACTTATCTGAGGGCTCAGATAATTTATTGAAAATTACATTCACTCGTTTCTATCAAATTTGTATTTAGGAACAACTTCTGGATTTTCTGTCTTGCTGTTTTGCTTCCTATGGAGTGGGTGAGGAAATTAAGAAATTTGCGATATCCTTCTTGCTTTGCCCTGACCTTGGGCAGGGATTCATGGGGGTAGTTCGAGCTTCTCCTGGATGACAGTGCAGGATTCATTAAGTGCCCAATGACTTTCCAGGTTCCAGTCATTAGGAGATATCTAGCTGAGAGTATGGAAAAGAGTCGAGCTGGGCCAGCTGGTACAAAATTTAACAGCCCATCATTCAGTGTGGATTGACAAGATCCCCCATTTGCAGTTCAAAAAGGAAAACATTCTTTGCAAGGACATTTACAGTGTCCAGGTAACCACGTGAAGCATGGAGGGGCAAAGAGGCTCTATCTGAAAACTGACCTTTTTTTTTTCCTAATTTCACAGCTCTTGTTGTTGAAAATGTTTGTTTTCGTTCATAAGTCCATGACCATCACTATTTTACAGATGCCAGAGGCCTGACACAATGGCCTAGGAAAAGGTGGCAGTTTGGAAATTTTACATTGCTGTGTCCTGGGGTGGTTTGATGCTCTGTATTTCCCTGTCATCTGCTTATGCCCAGGAATGGCTCCTGGAACTTTAAGCTGGGAAGGGGCACAGCCAGGGAACTCCGGCACGGTTGGTTTGAAACTCCTCGAGATACTGCATTAGCACTCAGGGTGAGTTTACATTCCTCACTCGCTGGCGGCCTGTTAGCTAGAGAAGGAGGTTTTTTCCTCTGTCTGGGACTGCATCTCTTTTTTTTTGTTGTTTTTTCCTTCTTTTTGGACTGTTCAGCTTGTTTCTTTTGTCCGACAATCAGACCACCTCCAGGGTAGACATTCCAGTGGGGACTGACAGGAGCTGCTGGCCCGGCCAGGCCCAAACTTTTGGAGAAGCAAAGCCAGAGAAAGAAGAGACTCTAAAATCCACCATCTTTCTCCACAGCAGAGAAGGTTTATTATCTAACATTATTCATTTTCTTTTCCCTGCCTGCGTGCACCTTGCTTGTTAAATAAACAGGAGTTTTTTCACTTTCCTCCAAGAAAATTCCTTTTGAACCTTGTCTGGGGGAAGGACTGAAACCTGCCTTTTAGAGGAGACACCCTTTCAGGAATTTTCCTGCCAAATTTGTCTCAAACTAGCACAAGCTGAGAATTGAAATCCTGGACTATGGAAAAGCTTTGAAGACTTGTGCAAGGCTGTGACAGAATTGGCAAAACTCCTTAACTTTGATTGCTTCAGAGTTTATTCACGTGTTCTTTCTTAAAAATCCCATTCTACAGCAATGAACGTGAGTGTTCTACCTGAATATCCTGAGGCATTGCATTCCTTTAACTGGAGGGTTTGAAACAGAAATAGGAATTATTTTCACAATGCTCTGAGGCGAGCCCAGCCTGCAGAAAGTGTAATTTCATCATATCCTACATAGTTTTTCTCTCTCTCAGCGATGTCCTTGTTGCCTGAGTAACTTGTCCAGCTGTGCTGCACTCACGTGTTGTTCTTGTTGGAACTTGGGAGGCAAATGTAGCATTTGGTACTGGTCTTTAAATTGCAGGCAGTTTCTATTAACTCTTTGTTTTTTGGTACCACTAGGTAAATAAGAATTCTTTTTCTCATTAAGAGGAGGAAGAGGGGGGGAAAAGGAAAATACCAAAATGGTGCTATCAAGATACTTCAAATAAAAATAGCAGCTAACAAAATAAAAAGGAAGGCTGCATAGTCAAAGGATAAGAGATAAGGCACATTAATGAAGAAGGTGAACCTGACTGATTTAGAGCCATTATTTAGAGCTGGGGAGGAAGGGAAATTAGAAATAGACCCTATTTTTATATCATTGCATAATAACCTCAATGAATGAAGTGATGCACTGGAAGTTACTTAGGAAATCTAAGAATTTGAGGCACTTAAAGCTCTTAAAGCTTAGTAAAAGCATTTCAGGATATGATATCTTCCTGTTAAGGCAGGACCTGTCTTTTGTTATGCACTGCTTTGAACTGGAGATTAAGATTTGACTCTAGGTCCTAAGTACCAATGTCACATGGAAAAAAATAAAGAACTGGGAAAGTAACTCCCTGCACCATTAACTGGGGCTCCAGAACTCGAATAAATTGTGTGTTCGGATGGGATGTACTGTCTGTCACAGGAAAAACAGGGTATTTTAAAGTTGAAATCCATATTAATGGAGATATTATCATCTAGTAGTGTACTAATCTGTTGAAATCAATAGGAGCTAGACAACAGCCTGGGGTTTGGTGCCCATGTGCTGCCTTCAGTCACCAGGAAGTCAACAGCAGAGAATGCAGTTGAGATCAGGCTCCTCAAGGCACAAACTGATACCCTGAGTGCCAGCCCCTTCCTCTGAGCTCTAAACAGCAGCACTGCAGGGAAGCAGCAGGAAAGAAAGACACCACACAGCGTTTGTGAGACCAGACAAACCTCTAAATCTTGGCAGTGTTCAGGTGTGGTGGTTTATTTATTTCAGAGCCTTTTTCATTGGGGTTGGCATTCCCTGGGACTCCTGTTGGGCTTGCACAGGGGGCAGCAAGGGTAAGGAACCTGCTCACGCTCTAGCAAATTAAATCCTGCTTAGCACAAGAGAGCACTGGATGAAAAGTGGAAAGGTTGAATTTGATGAGCTCCATGGAGTGTCTCATATCTTAGTAGAAAATTACAAGTAACCAGAAGAAGAATCCTGCAACGTTGACCTTAATAGAAAAAGATAAGAAGGAAAAATGTGCTGGGTCTAAAATTATTTTTTCTAAGGGCAGGGGGCATAAATGGGAATTGTGTGGTGTTCCATAGCAATATCACATCCCGGGTGACAGTATTGTGCCCAAAGTTACAGGGACATACCATTCCTTAGAGATGTGATTCACAGGAAACACTGATAATGCTGATCAGTCTATCATATAAAAAGGAAAAAATGTTAAAATAAAGTTATTCAAATGAATAAAGAAAAACAAGTTCCAAAGAAATCAGCTCCGAATGATGTATTAATGTACCATCCTCTTTAATTTGTATTCCAGTAGTGGTCTTAGAAAAGCACTCTACCAGTTTGGGGTATTTAGTGTGATATTTAATTTAAAGCTGTGATTGAATTCTGGAAAATCTAACAAGCATTTAGCTTCGTTTATTAATATCTAAAGATTCAGTATTCATCAGTGATTTTAATTAACGTTCCCCTTCAGCAATGATACACAACAGTTAGGTGACCTTGATGAGAGAATATTCCACGCTATTAAGTAATAGACACCCAAAAGATTATTTTGATTTCTGTGTCTGCCTGAGTCATTCATTCCTTTGGCAAAAGTTGTTCTTGCTAGACTAAAGCCATGCGTGCAATGGGACAATTCTTTAAATTTTAATCCATTTTACTTTAACTTTTAAATGGAAGTTTAGCTTCCTTTGGGGGGCAGCATCACTAGATATTAAAGGTCACTTCCTGATGAATTGTTTTTGTCCAGTGACTGGCTTTTGCTTTGGAATTTTTCTTGTATTTTCCAGATAATTCTCATAATACCTACAGCTAAAGTTAAAATTATTAATTAAATATTACATATTTATAAGGCAAGTTGCATAAGTGCTCCTCTAGGATACTTTGGATATAATTATTCACTGAACTTAATGAAAAGACTTGGGGGAAAAATATTTTTATCTGCCACTTAACATGGAGATGATCCAAAGGTAGGGAAAAGTTCAACAAGACTGGGGAACAAGAAATATCTTTTTATGGATATGATTTATATTAAATCATATCTTAAAATATATATTAAAATATATTTTTAAGGATTTGATTTAATAAATAATGTTTAATAATACAGAACTTTAAGGAGGGATAAATGATTAAGTATTATAAGAAGAAAATATTTTGTCTTGAAAATTTATTCTTTAAAGTTGTACAATTTCAATCAAGGGTCAGTTCCAGTCATGAAGAGTATGGGACAAATCAATTATTTAATTATGATTGCTGTGACAGTCACATGGAAGAGAGAAACCTTATTCTGGATACATTGGGCACAACTTTCTTCTTTGAGTGGACTCTCCTCTGCATCTGAGTCCTTGGAAAGGCTTGCAATAAAAACACCACAAATGTATCATCCCCTCCTTCTTGTTAAATTATAAGGCCAATATAAGATAAATCTGAGCTGGTTTTGCTTCTGAGGTCCTGAAAAGCACCTTTCATCGGTGTCCCTTGTTTGCAGTCAGCTCCACGTCACTCCTTGAGTTCGCTGGTGTCTGTTATGCTGCCTACCCTGAAGCCACCCCAATTTAGGAACATTGAATTCACTCAGTAATTTTGCTCTCACTCTTAACGTAAACACCAGGGGTGAGATTTTCTTTTAAACCAACACCCTTTCCCCTCCCATTCCTATAATTGCAGTCACGTTCAAGTATATCTTATTTAGGTGTAGACATCTCACCAAGACACGCTTGGAGGTCCAGCCTTTTCACCACCACAAACTCTGAAGTTCGATGCTTGAAGGACATGTAAAATTTTTCTCTATCGTAACTTTAAGACTTAAAAACTAAAATTATTTTCTGGACAGCACAAACTAACCCTCCCTTTTAAAGAAAATCTGAGAAAAAAGCAAACTTAGAAAATTTATTTTCTGATGAGTAGGTAATAATTTTTGAATTTTGTAAATGATGTAGATTTGAAAACCATAGTTATTAAAAACTTGGTTCCTATATAATGCTAATCATGACTGCCTTCCAAATCTGTAGAACTGTGCCTGGTTCCCTTTCTGACTGCTTTCTGCCCATGGTTTTGCCATAACTCTTAATTTCTTTCACTGGATCCGTAGGGTCCTTACTAAACTCCGCAGTCAGATTTGTGTCTCCACGGTGCACAGTGTCATGGAATCACTTTCTAAAACTGTGTGGTGCCACCAGAGTCAAGTTTAGGATGAGGGAGATTCAAAATAATACAGTGTCAGGGTTTGGGGTACTTTTTTTAGAATTTTTCCCCATTCTTGTTGATAATGGGTGGGTAATTAGTTGCTGGGAGTCATAATGGGTGGGTGATTAGTTGCTAGGAAGTGATAATGAGTGGTGATTAAGGAAAACAAAGAGTTGGGTCTGAGATGGGTGTGGCTAGCTAGCCCTTATCTAAGGTTCCCTGGTATCTGAGTTTTCCCCTCAGAGGGGGGTGGAGATACTGGGGGAATGGGACTAGTTAAAAGGGGCTGAGCACAGCTGGGAAACACTTCTTCACTTCTGGACATCCAGAGGAGGGGGAGAGAGGCTGCTGGAGCTCCAGGAAGAATCTTCCTCTACCTTGGGCTTCTGTCCTTGGATTGCCAACAGAGCAGGAAGAGACTGTCCGTGAGTTTGTCTGTTGTGGTTACCATTGGTTACCATTGTTGTTGTTTTGTCTGTATATATAAATGTATTAGTAAAGGACTGTTATGCCTCTTTTCTCAGACCATTGCCTGAGAGCCTCTTGATTTCAAAATTTTACCAATTCGGAGGGAAGGGGGTTGCATTTTCCTATTCTGAAAGGGGGCTTCTGCCTTCTTTAGCAAATACCTGTCTTTGAAACCAAGACATACAGGCAGGGTCAGAGAATTCCTGCTGATCCATCCCTGGTGTCCAAGGATAGCAGTAGCCACAGAAGGTGCAACTCAGCTGCATCTGCTCTGATCCCATCCATCTCCTTTAGTTTCTAAGGGATTTTGTTTAGCCACTACAACCCTTAACACTCCTTTTGCAAAACTATCTCAGTGGCTGAAGAAATCTATGCTCATGTTCAAAGAGTGAGATCAGCATTTTGAAACCCCATTCAAATAGCCTTGCTCTAAGATTGTAATAAATGGGATTGCTGGGAGATTTCAAGTTTTTGTGTGGTTTTAGATACTTTTTCTTTGTCTTTTCATGTTTTTGTTATAACGGGATTCAACTGTCCGTAAAAATTTCTTGAAGTATTATTGGTTTCTCTTTCATTTTAACTTAACTTGGCAATTGAATTTGGAAAAAGAGCTCTTAGGATGTCAAAATATTTTTCAAGGGATTAAGTGTTCTAACAGACTTTCATGAAAACCAGTTCTTTAATTCTCATCTAATTTGACTAATTGAACCTTTCTACTAAATGCTAAGGTTGTCATATGGGATGCTTTTTTATTTTAGGAATGTGAAATCACTAGTTATGAGTATATGTTAATATCTTCTGTGAATATCCATTTGGGTGAACAGATTTGGGGTTTTTCTTGAAAGCCTGGCCTGCCTCTGCAAGCCGTTCCAGTTTCATTTGCAATGTGTGTCCCTTGGGCAATGTCCTTCCAGTTGCACTTGAAGACAAACACTTAACAGACTAATCAGACAGTTATTTCTTATACATGTTTAGGATTAGGGAAATGTTTTGCAATCATGAGTTTGAAGGTTTCTGTGTGTTTCTCATGTACACGTCTGCTCATCTTGCACAGATGGTCAGTAGCTTGTGCACGCATCGACAAGAATCAATGTTGGCATTGTGAATGTACACCCAGGGACTGATGATGCAGTTTGCATCACTGTTTACTGTAAAACAATGGCATAACATGTTTAATGTCACAAAAGAAGGTGAAGTGAAAGCCTTTAATTAGATTTTTGCAGAAATTGGATGATCTGGTTTGGAATTAGTGTCATTCAGTAATAATTAAAGAGTGTGGAAAAATTAAGTCACTTGGTAGGAAGCGACTTTTCTTACAGTCAGCATAAGGAAGCATCCCAGTAGTTCAGTAAAGGGATGGGACAGAGAGAGATTTCTATTTGTTTCTGGTTTTCCAGGTACTAAAAATGTATTATGCAATTTGTCATTGTCCTCTTCTCTTGACCTTTGATCTGCTGCCACTCGTTTCCTCAACATCTTTTTCCCATTTCCCAGAACTCTTGCTATTTTATTTTTCTAGCTTCATGACAAAGTTATGGAGGTTCTTATTTACAAGCACAGATGTTTCAGCCCACCTCTAGGATGACAGTGTGACATGATTCCACCTGCTCGATGGAAAATCATGATATGTTTTTCTGCCTCGTCCTCACACACAACTCCAGCTCCTGTTTAGACAAAAACATGCACGTTTTCCTTTTGCTGGCTCCTTTCTCCAAGCTCTTTGATTTGTCTCCTGTGCATCACTGGTTTAATCAGGCTTTTATCAAGGCCTTTGTATCTGGGTTATTATGATTATCATGAACCAAGATCTGTAAGATCGGCTTTCTTATCTGTGCAGTCAGCAAGGCTCCAGCCTCTTCTTCTGGCCTCCAGTGCTGTAATTTACATTTTCTTTGCCCTCAAACACTTAATGGAGTTATCCAGAACACCACTGTGAAAAGTAATTTGCCTCACAAATGGTTTTCCATGCTTTGTAACTTTATTTATGTGCCTTTTCTTGCCTCTTTCATCAAACACAAGCTACTCATCTCTATTTTCATTTTACAGTCAACTTTTCCATAAGCAGTCAGAGAGATCAGTCATCACATCCTGCCCTTGTGACATCAGCCTCTAATCTACATGTTCAAGCAAAGAAATGCTCAGGTGATTGTTGGGTGGGATCATATTTGCACAAGTACTTCAGGCAGACCTTTCTGGGGATCTCATGCCTCTGTCTAAGCTCAGATTTTTGTTTGCGTGATTTTTCAAATTCTTTCATAGAATGGTGGTGACAGGCTTATCTGCCATATATCCATTTTTAATTTTGCCAGATCAACTTTGAGGTATGAAAACTCTTGTAGAGTAAACTGTCATGGCTAAATATTCTTCACTTACTTCAGAAAATGGTTAACAGGAACACAGGTATGGTTCCCTAAAACACTATGACTGCTGATGAACTTGCAGGGTAATATTATCCCACTGTTATTTTGTCTTCCAGCATTTCATGCTCAGAACCCCTGAAATATGATGTATTGCTAAGTAAACTTTTTTTTTTTTTTAAATTAAGTTTCAGAAGATTGTCTGTAACTGTCTCCACCTTTGCTCTGAGGCTGGAATTGTCCTGATATTTCCAGTCAGTTGCTAAAACTGCTTTGCACTGAGCCTCTGTGGAGGTTCTCAGGATACCATAGTTTTTCATTCTCTTTCAAAGTTACTTCTTTGAATTGTTGAGAGGCAGCAGTGGATCGCTGTCCTCTTCATTCTGGAGGGTTTTTGGTAAATCCGAGCACTGCTGTGCAAGTGTCCCTGTGACTGGGGTTTTATCCCACAGTACTTGACAATAACTTGACATAAACTGTTCACCAACAGAGTCAGAGCCCTGATGACAGAAGTGACTGGGCTGTTCTTTAAGCTTGACTCACAGGATACAACCTTTCATTGGAATTCTCTTTGTGAAATGTTTATTTAATTAATGAAAACAGTGTCTCTGAAAAATATCAAGCATGAAATTACTCTGGGTTTTCAGAAGAACAGTGTTGAGTCAAGAAGAAAAATAGCACCTGGGTAATTCCTTTTCTTCATAACTTATCATATAAGAAATTCTGTTCACATTATTGAATCATATTAATATCTATGTCTAGTCAATATATTTAGAGTTTTTAAAATGAATGGGACATTGGAAAATTAAAATTAATATTATTTACTTACATTAGGTAACAAAAACTTATGGCACAACTTCATTAAAAATTTGCTTTGAACCAACAGGAGTAAATGAATTCACTAGGAGGAGTAGAGTTTAAATCATTCTTTGTCCTTGTTAGCCTGATGGTTGTTGCCCTTTAGAAAGGATTTCATTTTATTGATTTCCAAATTTTTGTATGTATTCTGCAGGGTTGTTTATACTTATTTCAGATAAACTGTGAACAGTCTTGCCTTTGAAATTAGATCTTCAGTATTGCAGACTTTGTTTTTACAAATTCCTTGAGGTAAATGTCACTTTCTCTTTAGTCTGTAGAAGATGAAGAAATGTGTTTAAAATGTCTTTTAAAATGGTGCAAATATTGTAAAGAAAACAAATCCCGCAGTTTCCTACCATACACCCATATGTCCATCAGAAAAAAGAACAATACGGTCAGAGATTGGGAGAAGCTGTTGACACCAATTTTGCCCTCCATCACATTCCCTTTTGAATTAAAGCATTGAAATTTGTGAAATCTGTGGAGGTTTTGTATAATACAGCAGATGGCAGGAGCTGAAGAGGGTGAAAAGTGCTGAGAGACACTTGAGCTAATTTTTTCTTCTCCAGCTTAGCCTGTAGCTCTTTCCCAGAGCTGTGTACAGCATCACTTTGGGTGGTGTGGAAGGGCTGCTGGCAAGAATGAAGGCCAGCAGCCCTTTGTGCACTATACAGAGAAGGATTTCTGTGTCCCAAGGGGATCTTCTACAATGTCTGAGCCAGTAACTCCTGGGAAGAAAATGTCTAGAGCATGTGGCTGTAGGTATTTGTCCATTCCTGAGATGGCAGTTATTTCTTTATCAGATTATACTTTTGCAATTAGGTAGAAGTGAGACTAAGACTAGAAATCTTTTCTGTAGAATTATAACAAAAAAAAGGTTGTGCAAAGGAATCAGATATTACCAATGGAAATATTAAGGCTGCTGAACTGCTAAATCAAATTTCACTTTTAGTTTTCCCCACTTATGCAGCATTCTGCTAATCTAGCTGAGGTCCACGTTTCAGTATTTATGATGTGGAAAGAGAGTCCTGATCCCGAGACTGAAGTTAAACTATCTGTTGCCTTGAAAATTTTATATGCATTTGGATGCATTATCAGGGTTGAAGTAAAAAAAAAAGGAAGAAAAAAGGAAAAAAACTTGAGTAGTTAAACTTATATAATGCTTCCCAGCACTGACAAATGTTTATTTCACACTCTTCTTCCTTACTATTGATCCTTATTTTGACAGACTTAAAATGTAAGCTTCTTCAAATGAGAGACTGAAATAACAAGCACTAACTGAAACATCCCCTGATTAAATATTTTCATCAGACTGACAGGTTTATGACACATTGTATCCTACCTGTCTACAAAAAGTACAATAAATGTTATTTTACTGAAAAAGCTAATGGTGCATTTCTGTCAAGTGGAGTTACATAAAAAGAACCACTGTGTCATTGAACGTAACCGCAGCCAAAGCTGAAATTTTTATGAAAATCACTGTTAAAATATTAAATCTAATTTACCTTTAAATTCTGTTGCATCTAAAGATTTTCTAGATTGGACTCAGGAAGAGGTTTACACTTCTTTTCTCTGCTAATCTATTTTATAGCAGCTGAGCATGTAATTTGACATTTGCATATCTCCTATCTCCCATCCTTTCTCCTTTGATTTACACACAGTTCTGCCTCTGAAGCCTCTTGCAGTAGGTGCTCAGCAGCTGAATAACTTGTGGGGGGAAGCGTTTCCTTCTTCAAGAAGTGTCAGATTCCGTGTCAGTCAAATAAGCAGAAACACACACCCGGGGCAGCAGCACCCATTCCTGCACAATTTAAACCTGCTGAAGTCAGTAGTGCTGAAATGCTCCGTTTTGGCACTGAGTGCTGTCTCATCACTCCAGCAGTGTGTGGAGATCCTGGCTGCTGTGGTTGGCGTGTGCAGAAATGGGAGTTTGCATGTTTGTTCCTTGTCTTTGTTCGGTAGGAGCTGCAGGAATTCCATTTCACCTCTCAGAACCACCTTTAAAATGTTGTCCACTGAGCTTTGCCAATTCAGTGCCATCAAGGAGTACACCAGAGCTAGCAAATATACCAGGAATTGGACCACACAGTGCCACAGCATTTGTTACAACGCCAGAATGTCTCACTACTTTTCTGTGAAGATGTATTTTCACTGTTGTCATGCCAGGGGTGTGCTTTATGAGTGACTCTTTCTGTATTTCATGATTTAGCATTTATCTCTGTTTCTAGAATATATATAAATAGATATGTGATGCCGTTTTAAGGCTGAGATGTTGTGGGAATGTCCGGAGGTGTGCATATGCCCTGAAACACAAAAATACTAGCACTGCTTTTTGTTAGAGCGGGTTTTTGCTTTAGCTGGTCAGTCTGTCTGCAGGTAATGCTAGTGAAAGCTGTGTGGTTGAAGTTACACTTCTTGCAGTGTATTCTCCCTGACTTTTAAACTTCAGTGTGTCTCTTCCTACTGGGTGATGATCAGTTTGGATGCTCCTAGATAAACCAGAATCCCATCCAGGCCGAATACTGCAAGAGCTCCTCCTAATGGAGCAAACAGAAAGAGAGGAAAAAATAAAGGGGGGGG
>VYZT01040041.1:27887-125162 GCA_013400735.1 Pomatostomus ruficeps
GGAAAAAAGAAAGGGGGGGGGAAGGGAGGGGAGGGGGCGGGACGGCAGGAGAAGATTTAAAAAAAGAGGAAAAAAAAGTTGGAAAAAGAACACTGCAAAATTTTCCTGCATTTGTTGCTCTGTGTTTCCTAATTTGAATGGTCTCACCATGCTACCGAAAGGCTTTGGTTTATCTTTGTCTGAGACGATGTTTGGGATTTTTCAGAGCAAAGTGCTCATTTCTTCTGCAGATCATTTTACAGTGAAATCCATGCTTTGCTACCGGGACAAAGTGTTCTAATGCTCTTCAGGTGCGTGCAAAAGCTGGTGCATTTTTCCTTGGAGGGAGTGTCTCTGGGCACGCTGAGTGCCACGCTGAGCTGATCACAAATGCATCCTCTCCCTGCCTGCATGAGCACGCAGGAGCTTATGTGCAAAGCTGCTCTTTTTGCAAAGCCAAATCCGTGTGCAGGGAGCATTTACACAATGAAAACATGGCTGGACTAAATCGCATATTTGCTTATAATAAAGACTTCTAGATTGCAGTCCTAGAGATCCCAGTGCTTTTTCACTTCAGCTGAATGTGTGCCTCTACTACTGGTCTGGGTAAGGAGGACAAAACAGAATCTTAATCTAAGATGACAAAATGTTCTTCACAAACGTGGAGAATGTGTTTTAATTCGAGCTGTCACCAGGAAAAGAACGGGCTGGCTGGGTACAACAGCCTGGAGCAAATTGATAGGGAGAGACTGTTGGGCCTTTATTCTATTTCTTTGTTTTATTTCTTTTTAATATAGAGCTGAGTCACCTTGAAACAATTTTGAAATAATCACATCTGTTAAAATAAATAGTAATTGTAATCTAATGAGTTATCATTAAGTGATTTCTTCGAACTGTGACTAAAGACTCCTATTTTGTACAAAAGTGTGGTAAGTTTTGGGGCCATTTGAATCGGTGGGACTGCATTTGGCAAAGAAACAGATGGCAGTTGTGGCAAAAGCAGTTTTCTCTCACAATGTTACTGCTGGGCACTTCAATCACAGGTGTAAATAAGAGCTCCCCGGTGACTGCTGTTTCCCATCCAGCTGTGATAATCTCTGAGGGGCTATTTAACAGATGGACACCATCACAAAGCTGCTCATACCTGATGTCTTTCTGCTGAAAGCTGTCAAAAGAGCCCTGTATGGCTTTATATTGAGTTTCTCCACCCCTTCAGAATCCTGTGATGTATATCATTATTTAGATAATCGCTGTCTAATTTGCATACTGAGAGCAGTGCAAGGTAAAAAGCAGATTTAACACAAGCCAAATCTGTTCACGAACTTCTTCCACGGGTGCTTTTAACTTCCTGGCCAAACGTGTACATATGTTTGGTTCTTACATATTCCAGAAGGGTGGCTGTGATAAATAAAAATGGCATATGTTCCTAACGTCAGAATTGGAAGACAGCTGGTGATTTTGAGCTAAATCACAGTAGGCCCAATTCTATTTTCAGTTTTCTTTGAAATCCAAAGGACTGACTGAGCTGCAGCAGTGTATGAGGCTCTCTAATGGTCTAACATTGAAACAAATAAATTACAGGACAAGGTGAGAGAGGGACTAAAGCCAGACCAGGCAGACTGCAGCATTCCATTTGAAGGTGGCTGCTCAGCAGCTGTGCTTCTGTGTCTGAGAAGTGGTGGTAAAACATCCTTCCCAATCTGAGTCAGAAATGACTTAAAGGGGAGTCACGCAGTATAATTTTTCTGGCATTGAACAGGGCTGTGTTACAACTAATATGCATTTCCTGGGTGTTTATTCATACCAAATTTGAGGTCTTACAGCTTGTTAGGTCTCATACCTGCTGTCTAAAAAGAGAAAAGCTCTTCATTTTTTAATCTCCATTCATGGAGAGAGGGTCTTAAGGTAGAATTAATTTGTTTAATTATCTTAATTCGAAAAATGTCTAATCTTCCTCTTTAGTCATTTTAGGAGAAGGCCACTTCCAACAGTCAGGGTACTTTTGTGTCATTCTGTTTACACAGTCAATATGTTCAAGGTATCTAGATGATGAACTTAAATATTTACCTTTACTCGGGATAATTATGGTATATAAATAATTCACCAAATAATTTTAAATTAGCAAATTTGCATAGTTTAGATATCAGCTCAATTAATTCATCTGTTAAAATAATTTAAAAGAATTAATTAAACTAATGTTTGCTACAATTAACTTGTCCAATTCTAGTACTGGAAAGGGTCACTTCAGCCAGTTCTAGAATGATGCAGTAGATGACTTATTTTGATTTCTAAACTAATCATATATAGTAGGAGCTGCTAATTACATACGTCCATCAATACTTAATTACTGTGTGCTTCTCACTTGCCACTTCATCCTGTGATAACCTTGGTACATTCTACTGAGCAGCGTGAAAAGTAAGGGGAATTTTTTTTATAATTTCCTACAGGACAGTTTGCTTTATGCTGTTCTGTTCTCTCTTTGGGCAAAGGGCCTTTTTCTAGTGTGCTCTTTCCACTGGGTTGTGTCTTTGTTCTTCTCCCTTTGTCATCTTCCTCTTCATCAAACATCAATTATGGCTCCCCATTTTCAGAACACTTGTACAACTGATTCCTAGACCCTTGCAGCATAATCTGGGGGAAAAGTGTTTGATTTTCTGCAAATGTCACTCCAGACTTTGCATTCAGAACAGCACAGTCAAGAGAAAACAGAACTGTTGGTGGCTGTTCAAACCACAGGTAACGTTCTGGAAGTAAAATAAGCTCCTTTCCAGTGCACCCTGTAGGTGATGGTGTCTTTCCTCAACTGGTGTCGTGATTGCAGAGGAACCGGCTTTAGGCTTTTCTGTTCTTTAAAGAACAGAATTCTGCTGGAAAGCAGCTGAGACAAGCAAAATCTTCCAATTCCCACAAGCAGTGTCAAGACAAGGTATTTGCTGCATAATAACTCCCTGCATGACAATAAACAACAGTTAAGGTCTAAAAGTCACTGCTGTACCATTTTATAAACTGTGGCCTCAATCAGGCTGGTGGTTGTTTCAGTTTTCAATATGGTAGAAATAAAGCTTCAAATTTTGACTCAGAGTATCTTGGACACAATCTTTGCCAGAGGATTCTGTGCAGTGTGATTTCTACCAAATGTCTCCTTTTCCTCATTTAATTTAGTAGAAATGCCTGCAATAATAAGTTGAGGTGGGCTTGGTTTATAAAGGGCAGTGCAATTACACTGGTTTAGATATCTGAACCAAGATCACATTACCTGATTGATTCTCCAAAAAACATCAGCTGAATAATGCAATGGCAAAATTCATGGCTATAGAAACACTTTTATTTAAAATAAGTATGCCATTGATTTGATAAAACCAGTGAACCTTTCAAAGACTCCAGGTCTGTGCAGTTTATCACATACTCCTGTTGTGATTAATTTGCACTATTTCATATCATTTTTGTTTTGCTTTTTTCACTTTTGCAGATGACCCCTCCTCACCCCCTGGCCCTGTTTAAAGGAGTTCTGCTTCACCCAAAAGTGTCTCAAAGTGACATGTACAGGGCTGAGCTTTTACAGAACTGGCAGCTGAATATTTTTTTTTCTATCCATAGCAGATAGTGCCAAAATAGGGAATTGAAAGAATACTGGGGAGCCACTGAAGTTGTTGCTTGAGACAGCCTGCCAGACTTCATGGTTTCGCTGTTGTTTTTTGTCCATAGTGTAAAAGGCAGCATAGTTTGAAGAGCAGTGAATGGTGATAGAGACACCACACACTGAATTCTCACTTGTCACTTGAAATACTGAGACCTGTCCAGATAACTCAGTTTTCTGTTCATCTCTTCAGACAAATCCTTTGCTCCCACTTATTTAGAGAGTCTAAAGCTGGAACTCTTTAACCGTGTGATTATCTAGCAAGCAGTGTGTTATTTGACTTTGCTTTGGTTTTTAGGAGTTAATTTATGCTCTAGATGTTTGTGGTGCGCTTTCACAAGCATGGCATGTCCCCATATTTCCATGCATATATTTCAGTTATCCCACAGCAGAAAGTCTCAGGAATGTTAAATTTTGCAGGATTGCCTTGGTTTAGTAATAGTGTCTGTGCTAAGATTCAGTTTGGGCAGAGCTTGAGTGGGAGTCCCTAGATTTTCTTTTGCAGTGAGAAACTTGGAATGTCCAAAAAGGTGTGTGGGCTTCGAAAGAGAGATTTATGGATACTGAATAACACTTTTGGGAACTGAGGGCTTGGAGTAAGGCATGGCTCATCCTTTTTTGTGTACACCTTCCATTGTGTCTCCTTTAAGCATCCTCATCAGACTCATCCTGGGAAATCGGTGGTTTTCTTGGTTAAAGCAACTCTGTCAGTCCCCAGGGAAATTCTGACCCTTTAAAGACAGGCCACGTGTCTGTTCTTTCTTTTCCATGGTGCACTTTGAGCTTTTGAGCTCACTGAGTCTTTTTCTGAGCCTGGAGAGCTCAAACCAGCACCAAGCTGCCTTCAAGCCAGTCCCGCACCCATCCCACAGCTCAGCTGGGAAGGAGATCAGGACGTGCCAGTTTTTCCTAAACCCAGGAGCAATTTGTAACTGAAGAACAAGTCTGGCCTGCAAGATGCAGGCTCCTCAGTGCCATGTGTGAAGATTTGGGCTACTTCACATGGAAATTCGGGTTTATTGTTGTACTTAGGCGTTGGGAAGAATTTTCTTAAAATTTTGATGTATGAAGAAGAACTATGAATTGCAAAGCAAGGTTATACATTAAGTACAACTTATATTTAAATAGAAAGTATAGTTTTTTAATAATTCACAATGATTTGTGTTTTGATCCTGTTCTTGGCCATTCCCAACACTTCTGTGCAGCAGCACTGCCAGGGCAAAGCTGTTTCTGATCCCAATTAGCAGCTCACATTTAGCAGATTTAGCAGATACTTCTGTTTGTAAGATGAATGCAGCTATGATCAAATTATATTAATTTACCCCTTCTCAGACCAGCTTCCTTAGTTTTAGAAATGCTTACAAAGGAGCCAGGCATACATACAGAAAAGTATATCTTGGAAATATTTGGCAAGCTATAGCAATAGCTATTTCTAGAGTGCCACACTGTAAGATTCCTGGTTTAATCTAGAGGGTTTGGAGAATGTGATCCAAAAAGAATGGTATTTTAGAAGCTCATCTGTTCCTTTGCAAAAGTCAAAACTTCCCTTTCCTGCCAAATTCTGCTTTTTTGTCAGGTTCTGCTTTCATTTCGCTCAGCTGAGGGAGGTGAGCCAGTCTTATTTTAAAAATTCACTTCAGGATTGCATTCAGCAAGAGAAACTGCTGGCTGTCGGTGTTTCAGATAATTCAGATGGGTAAATGAGTGCAGCCGGAGCGGTGGCTTTGCTGTGTGTCTGAAGGTGGGGATAGCCACTAGCCCGTTTGCAGCGCAGGGGAGATGGGAAGGAGCCGAGGAACCGTTCTGCTCAGCCGTGCTGGAGCCGTGGGCAGCCTCCCCACAGTCACGCTGGGCGTGGGAGCAGGTGCTGTGTCTGTGCAGAGCCCTGAAGCAGTCATGGGGAGGTGACTGTCACATCAGCTAAAACCCACCAAACAGGCATTAGTCATTTCTACTTTTTTAGCACAGCTCACTTTTCTCAGTCCATGAGACAACAGGTGTTTGTTGGTAGAGGCGAGTTATGCTCCTTGCGGATGCCAGAGAAATGAAAGTTTTAAGAACAATTTTTCACCATGAGCAACGTCAGCACTTCCCTAAATGGAGGAGCTCTGGTTTGGGTGCTCCTTGGCCTTTCCCATGGCTCCCTGAAAGGGAAGGAAGAGCACAGGCACTCAGAGGTGGGAATATCAGACAACGGATCTAAAGGGATCCTAAAGGTTTGTTCAGTGCCATGAGCAGGCAGAAGCATTTGGCATCTGATTTGGCAGCTCAGTGGGGTCAGACACCTAATACTGAGATGGTAAAAATGTGGTCAGTGTACCAAGCTTTCTATCAGCTGCAAGAAGGTGTTACCAAAAAGAACAGGGAGACTTCTGAGAGAAACAATGGTGATGCTTTGTTTTTATGAAAGCAGCTCATTTTATCACAAACACCTCCCATGTCTGAGAATTTAGGCTGCGAATATTAAAGTATATACCTGTGCCCAGAAAGTCTGATTTGTAATATAACATAGGACGGTGCCAAATAGGGTTGTTGCTGTTGCTTTTTCCTTCCAAATGGCAATAATTTCCCATTACGAGCTGAAAAGCTTAGGAATGTACACATAAACAGTAAAGGCTGGATTTCTTTCCTTAACACTAGCAGCTGGCTGCCGTTTATTTGAGTGCTTGCCTTGTTTCTTTAAAAAATGTGATTTATTTGGAAGAGGTTTTTTTGTGGCACATTATTTCCCCTCAGGCTATCTCTGAGTCCATGGCACTGGAGATGGTGGTTAATGAAGACAGATGACGTTCCCAGCCCCGAGGCTCCTGTTTTCCTTTCTCAATACCAGCCTTTGCATCAAGGAGCAACAGCAGCAGAGATATTCTCTGCCGACAGCAGGGCCTTTGTTTTGTTTCCCAAGGCTCTTCCTTCATGGGAATATAAAAATTGTGTTTCTATAATTATATGTTGTAGGAACTTTAAGGAGCAGTATTAGTTGTGAATGCAATGTTGAAAACAACCATGTCCAGCCAAACTAATGAGTGTCACTGTGCCATTTCCTGCTCTCCTGAACCATCCCTGTCCTTATTTGATACAGTGATGGAGTAGACAGGGGAGTGAGCAAATGAGCTTTGCTTCTTTGAAATCAGTGAAACTACACAAATAGAATTTTTTTTTCCTCTTGTGTGAATGTTGTTAAAGTATTTTGTAATTTTTGAGGGTGGCAGATAACGTGTTTGTGTTTGCACAGCAAACATCACGTGGCTTTGGGGCTCAAGTGAATGGCTGGAATTTGGCTCGTGGATTTTAATACACTTATGGGATTTTCGGGATTTCAGTAGTGACCACTTAACCAGGTCACTGGGGTCTCTCACACCGTATGTATACCATTATTCAGTACCTCAGCCGAGCTCAGATGATGCTGTGGTGGGATTTATTTTAAAAGAATAAGAGCAGTGGTTTTCTAAAAAACTACATAAACATTCTGAAGTGACTTCAGTTCTGCTTACTTTCTAATCTAACTGATCTAACCCCAGATACTGAAATACGGATGTTTCTCTTTGAAAGGGGAAAATACAAAGAATTTATTTTAATAAATGTTCCTATATATGACTTTGCTTTCATGAGCACTTTTTTGTTACTATTTTGTAACTTTGATATTAACATTGCAGCTTCTGCAATTTTTCTCATATTAGGCTATTTGCTAAAATATTCATGGGAAGCAAACACAAAGTTGTCAGTTAATTAATTTAAAATATGCATGTATATTCATTTATGTTCACTTGGCAAAGTTAAATTATATAATTGTTTTATACAATGCAGGGTTTAAAAGATTAAGACTGAAAGATGGAACTTTGTATTCAAAAATAGTTATGCTTTCATTTTATTATGATTTTGTAACTTTCTAGCAGCTTCTCATTTTCCGAGACTTTTGCTGTGTTCTAATTGCATATAATTAGTTTACTGCTATAAGTAGAACACTTCAAGAAAAAAAAAATCATAAGATGGTTAAAGTCTCCCAGAGAATAATCATACTTGCTCCCTTGAATCTAAGCACTTCAAAGTTAAAAATTCAAAGACAGACGAATCTTTGAAGAAGGACCATGTGAGAAATGTGAAATCAGCCTACCTGTTCCTCCTTCCTTCCTGCTTTGTAGAGATCCAGGAAACTCAGGGATAACATTACATACTGCACGTAATCATCTCTGAAGCTTGAAATCCTCTCCAAACCAATGATAATTTGTAGCTGACTTCAATAGCATCAGAATCTGATCCACTTTATGAACTTTCTAGTTGGAAAAAGGTCCATGAACTGGGGAGAGTGAGGGAAGGCCCGCTCAGTTCTGTGGGGGGGAGTAAAAGCACCAAACAGTATTTTGTACTAAAGAAGCTCAATTATTTAAATAATAATCTAAGCATTAGAAAAAACCCCAACATGGTTGCTTTGGTCTTTTTGCAATGATGAACTCTCTATATTTGCTCAAAATGACTAAAACTGAAAAGGCATTTTGCTGGTGATGTTTAAAAGCTGCTGAATTCCATGGGATTGCCGTGCTGAAATGCTGGATCTCTTCTCGTGTACACAGCCCTTTAAAGGAACTGGTAGAGTCAAATAGGGACATGAAACTTCTTTCTGCTCAGTATTTTTAATAACACAGGATAAAATCAGTTAAAAAGTAAATCTATTTTGGAAAGGAGCGCAGCTGGTTGGAGAATGGTAAAAGTAGCAAAAGCCACAGTTGTCTCACAGGATTTTTCTCCACTCCTAAGAAGTTTCAATTTAGCAAAGTTACCTACTCAAGTGACTTATTAATTACTGGCAAACACATTTTTAAAATAATTATTTTCTTCCCTTCTTTTATACCACAGCATCCCCCTTTCACAATTGGGGAATGGGGATGATACTTAACAGCTGAAATCAGGAAACCAGTGAGGCTTTTGTCATGTTCTTCTAGATCAGTGGTACTTGGGATGGTTGTTTTTAATTCAGAAAATTATGTGCAAAGGAAATAGCTGGAAAATTAAAACTGTTATAAATCAAAATGTTAGGTAAGTTATCATTAAGTGCATGAATAAACTCCCATTTTTAAGATGTACTGTAGTGCTTTTTGGAAGATCCTTATCCTTCCCTCAGAGTGTTTCCCACTGTTTTCCAGTTCCTCTACCCCATCATGTGTTAACTCTTCTCTCACTGTCTCCCCATCAGAGGGGAGTGTGAACGTGGTAATTGTGAGGTTTGACGTGAGCTTTGCAAGCTGGAAAGGAGACACAATGAGGTCCCTCCATCCTGAGTAGAGCTGACAATAAATTATGTTTTAAAAAGTTCCTTTCATGTAAAAAATCAGAGTTCAGCTATATTAATTCAAGATGTAAGGCTGAGTAAGGTTTTTAAGTCAATGAAATTTCTCCTGCGTTGGGATTTGCAGGGAACAGACTCAGTAACAGCAGACAGTAAAAAGCAGTTTGAAAAGGGTCCCTGATTGCTCAGCTTTCTCTGATGGATTCTACTTCAGATTATTCTACTTTCCCCATTAAACTCATGAGACTATGAGCATCAATTACGTATTTCAGGGCATTTGGACAGGCAAGGATCGAAAGAGATAGCCTTAAATACGTCTCAGCCTTTTCCAAATTCACTGAATTAATTTTTCTGAATTCTGATTGCCCCTCCTCACCAAAGAATAGAAGTACAGAAATAATGTGTCTTATTTTCTTTGAGATACAACCAATAAAAAAGATATATTTAAACTTATATGTGTGTGTATATATATNATAATAGAGGTATTCCTGTTCTTCATTTTTCTTCAATTTGTCTCCTGTGTAGATGTTTGATACTCAAGTTTCATGTATTTGTTGAGGTTTCTTCCTTTTGGTCACAGACCTCAGTCCACTCAGCCTCAGACCTTTCAATCTTCCCCTTCTGAGCCTGCCATGGTTTTGGGAACTTTTTGTGAAATTTAATGTTTAGTGGACAGTGTTGGCTCCCAGGCACACGAGCTGGAGTGCATCGCAAACTGAAGCATTGCGTTTTTTCATTTGTCAATGGTAACTTTGTTCCATGACATGCAGCGAAGTAAAAGTGGAAGGAAAACAATTTCTTCTGCAGAGAAAAAGAGTCGCTAGAACAAAAAGGGGTAAAAAAAGGGAAAAGGCCAGCAAGAAATATCTAAGAGCATCTCCCAGAGAGGAATAGGCCTTTCATTATAATAAAAGGGAAACCAAGGGTATTTCTTGATAACACTTCCAGCTCCTCCTCCTCACCTTTTCACAAAAATCCAGTGGCCTCCAAGGGGAGGCTGCTTCTTTGTGTTCTCTTCCATCAAGTTGAGTTTCTAATTTTTCCTTATGGGTCCTGGCCTTTTAAATCATTCAAGATGTTGTAATTCCTTTTGTTAAAGAAAAGTCTCACTGAAAATTCCTGTCTATATTGGCAAAAACTTTTCTAAAACCAGCAGCAGCAACAAAACTTCTATGCATGCTTTCTGACATTTTTTTCTCTGAATAAAACCTTGTTTTAGCAAAAGCTTTTTGAGCACCCTGCTTTTAGTTCAGTGAGTGAGATCTGGGAAGCTCTGCCTCAGCTGCGCTTCCTTTTGAAATCTATGAGCATTCTCAGTTTTACTTTTTTGACCTTGAGTTGACTTTGAGCTGAATGTTTTCGTAGTTGCTCATGTTTCAAACGAGGTTCAAGTCCAAGTGTGCCCGAGCACAGAGTTCATCCCCTCTGAGTGCTTCCAGGTGAACCCTCGTGACTCTGGGAGCAGCCTCTCGCAGCCTCCTCTCCTCTGCCACTGCAGTTCAGCGAGTTCCTCACTCCCAGAAAGAAACACAAGCAATTAATCAAAACTGACACTGAGATGCTTGATGAAGAGATCAATAATTTGTCTGGTTGCCCTAAGTGACAAGTTCAAAATAAACAGGGGCACGGTGACACTGTTTAAGTTGAGCAGAATAGATGATGACAGATTATTTATGAATTGGATTGAAGCAGCTCCTTCCCCTTGTCTGTTCCATTTTCCAATGGAGCAAAAGATAATTTTATAAGTAGTTCTTATGACCGTTACTGCAATGCAGCAAAACTTCTGAGGTTTATCTCAGGGGAAACTGCACATTTTTTCAGGGAATCATAGACTGTGACCCACAAGGATCATTGAAATCCAGCTCCTGGCCCTACACAGGAAAACCCCAAGATTTTCACCATCAGACTCAGAGCATTGCCAAACGTGGAAGCTCCATAAATTTTATAAATTTTATCACTGGACTGGCACTGTTACACCATTTGTTACTGTAGATGAAATTCTGTTTTGCTTTTAGTGGAGCCGTAAAAGCAGGTGGTATATGGAAAGACAGGAAAGTTCACAAGTCCAGAATCACCTGAATTCCCTAGTGAATATTAGAAAAGAGCAATAAGCATTTCATTCTATTTAAATAGCTAAAAACACAATGTGTCAAATTTTAGAAGAATGGGGGACTCTCTCAGGGGTGGTGGCTCAAGGGTTGTGGTAGATCATGAGCTGAATGGGGTAACACGGCAGCCAGAAAAGAAATAATGTATCATAATGGATTTTTCACGTGGTTACCAGATTGTTCTCTCTCTCTGTTTGTTGTTCCTGCTGGCAAGTGTGGAGCATTAGAAACAAAACAAGGTGTCTGGGTATGAACATGGAGGAGTTTTGAGTGTCTGAAGTTAACTCTGAGGAAAGAGTATTGAAGCTTTAGGGCAAAGAAGCAGCAGACATCTGTACAATAACAGCTGTTGAAATGAAGTTTTGTGGTAGGGGAGCTGTATGTCACCAAAAGATAAATGTTTGTCTTGTAGGAAAGGAATAATTTATAGAAAATATATTGCAATTGGACACATCCAAATATGAGTGGACTATTCTCATTGATTTAATCTGTGTAACTAAGAACATGTCAGATTTCTTTGTCTGTGGAAGGGAAGGTGGCAGTGTGAAACCAGGCTGGAGTCATTTGCCTCGCTCTCTGCCCCTGTGCTGTTAATAAATTGCCCAGTAGTTTGTCTAATAGGAACATGAGATATCTGACAGCCACTTTTGTGCCACCTCTTGGAGGAACCGAACAGACTGGAAACCTGGGTACCTGTTTTTAGGATCCCACATCCACTTGTAGGGAGCAAAACAAACCAGGGTGGTGAAACCCAGAGAAGCATTAGAGACAGGGTATGAAAATATCAGAGAAACAGCATCTGTGCTTTGTGGTCATTTAGATACTGAGGCTTTGGTGAACGAGGTGGAAGTCAAATATATCTTCTGTCTTTCAACCATTCGTGGCTGATGTCCTCTGGCCATTTGTGTGTGTTGGTGGGTTAATCATTGCACCCAGCTGCTTGGTTAGTTTACAGCAATGTTGACTTTATTGAGAAAAATACCAGAAGGGAAGGAATCTGAAGCTAAAACCCCTGAGAATTCAAGAAAACACTTGGAGTGATTTCTATGCTCTTCCTGAATGTTGAAAGGCAGTGGGTGTCCTCCTGGGCATGGTTCTTGTTGGGCACTAAGGGAGGACACACACAGTGGTGCAGATCCTCAAACTCCAATGGCACAAGACCCTGGGAAAGGTGTGACCTTCCCCACCGTCCTGCCACGGGGAGGTTGCAGCCTGTGGTATTTTTAGAGAGCACATGCACCCTCTAAATGAGAGTTCTATGAGGCATTCTAATAGATGACCTAATTTGCATAATCAATCATTATTTATGCATTTGTTTTCAGAAATTGCAGCTCACAGCTTGATTGCAAATGCTAATGCAGAAGAACAAAGTGAGTTTTGAGAGGTTATGAACTTGTGTTGTCAGCTGACTTTGGGTCTCCTGCTCTGCTCAGTCTCTGGTTCTCTGGCAGGAGCACCATGAAGGTGCTTTGGAAGCTGATGCCCTTTCTGTTTGCTGTAAGTCCTGAATGAACCAGGGTTAGAGCATCACTCAGGGGATCCAGGGGTATCACTGCTAATGATGTTATGGAGCAGAAGGCTTTGAATTATGGGCCAGTTTCAGTTCAAATGAAACCAAACTGAAAAACTGCCAATTTTTGTTAGGTGGTTTGGTATTTGTCCTGTGGTTTTATGGTTTTTGTATTCCAGCCACAGATGTGCAGCTTAAACACGTTGAATATGGGGAGTTTACCTAAAACAAGAGCTTTCACTGATCTGAAGCATTTCATGAAACTTCAGACTTTAAAATCAAAGCAAGAAAACAGTGGGAAAATCTCAGAATTTTTGTCTGTGGCTTCCACCCTCGTGATGGAGTACTGAATGATCATGTGTAGTGCTATTGGAGTGTTAAGTGTCTGAATAACCACACAATCTGTATCACCAATCCTCTGTGATTGTACAGATACAGCTAATTCATACTTACCACTTTATAAAAACCTCACATAACAATAGAACAGACATAAAAGAATCAATTTGTCATCTTATGATTCTGAAAATAGTTGGGCCCTGCAGTTCAAATGCTTCTGAAATCTGAATACAAAGTACACTTCACATGTAAATGTTTATCTGGAAAGCTTGAAGCATTTTTTTTTTCCACGTATTTTCTCACTGAATCTTCTCTTTTTTTAAATGTCCTTCAGTTCTTCATGATAAACTAACATGAAACTTGGGAATGTTGGGAAAATGTAGCATACAGTATCATGATAACACAACCCATCTTACTTGGTGCTTGAACTTAGGTCTTAATTACATAAAAAAAAATTACTTATTTACTAATCCACACAGTGTACCCTAATGTGTTACTTTATCTCACGAAGAATAATTAAGTTTCATCTAAACATCTTGTCAGTTAATCCTCCCTAGAAAATGAGCTCATTAAATTAGTGTAGAAGGGTATTTTGTGTCACAAATCCTTCTCCTGGCTGAATAAACAGGGCTTTATTTATGTTGCAGAGTAGGAAGGTTTCTAATTTCTTGGTGTGGTTTTAATTATGATGCTGAGTCTGCGATTAGGAGCACAGTGGAATCAGCACAGTAGGACAAGGCCATTCCCAGACTGTGTCTCGTTGTCACATTCCAGAATACTTCGGTTTTCCTTTCACTCCATATGAGAACACACACAGGAGGGGAAGCACAGAGGTAATTTTTAAGCAGAGAGTGGTAATCAGGGCCATTGTTCTCAGTCCAAAATGACGTGATCTTATGTGTAATTGTCACTTCACGGCTGCTTTTGTTTCCTGTGAGCACCAAGCTGGTCACTAGTGGTTAAATTCAGTGCACAGAACTCCCAGAATATATCAATTTAAATATTACATTTAAAGAATTTAGATTTAAATGAATCTTTCTAGTGAGACCCTTGTTGAAGGCAGGGAATGAGGGAAAGTGCGAAAATGGATTTGGTGATTTCCAGCTACACTGATCCTTAAACAGAAAAGTGATTTTTTTTGTGTCAAAGAGCTGGTGAGAAAAACTTGTTTTCAGTTGCCTTGAAAAGTCAGTAAGACCACTGATTTCTTGAGCCCATGTGTGTGCAGTACCCGGCACAATGTAGTGAGGCCTCTGCCCATGGTAAGAATAATGATAAAAGCAGGGAGAATGAATAATCTCAGGCATTAACTCTGAGGCATTCAGGAAGAACATTCCTTCTAACTTCCCTTTGTTTGAATAAACAAAATATTACATTGTCAAAAGTCTGGCAGAGGAAGACATTCTTAATTTTAGAAATGTTCATTTCCAGTTTGAAGTTCCCTTTTTACAGTTTGTAAAATTATGCTACACGTATGCTTTCTGCATATTTGCATGTACTTGTTTTCTCTGCATGTGCTTGTTCAATATTTTAAGCTATGGCACAGATATTCATGAAGTGTGTTACTCTATGTAGGTGAACTCATTTAATTTTTCATTCCTGGGTGACTTCATTCATCTATAAACCTCACTAGATGTCTCTGCTATAGAAAAGTTGACTTTTTCTTTAAATGCCTGAATAAAGAAGCATGTGCAACAAAGTTTCAGTGAACTAACACTAGTCTGATTACTAACAAAATTCAATTTTCTGTGACTTTTTTCCTTTAGTCTCTTTGAATATCTGCTGTAAAGAATCCTGATTATGAACCAGTCTGACAGCTGTCAATCACAGGCTAATTGGAGTGTAGCTGTGCAAAGAGCTTGGATATATTGAAGAAAATGCCTTAGAACTGACCTCGACTCCTTGTATCTTAAAGTTAAAATAAGAAAAGATGTGTTTCAGTTTTGGGCTTTTTTTTCTTTTGGGGTTTTTTTAGGACTGTATCTATTGTTTTCAGAATGTTTGTCTGTAATGTCAGACCTGGAGAAAGAAAAGTAGGTAAAAGAATGTCCCCAAGTACAGATTTTTCTTTTATGAATAAGTGTTAAGGACAGAAATAACTACTTTAAGGTGTCCTGCACTACAGCTGTTCTGGTGCCATTGTGGGTTAACAGAATTTTCCAGGCCATTTATGATAATCCTTTTGTGATAGCAAGATTGTCTGGTAGAGTGATGCAACAAGTGAGCTGAGATCACTGAAATCTATTTATAACAGGGGCTACAGCACTGTGGTTACCTTGGGGATTCAGGAGAGGCTGATTTTGTGTTTCAGAGGCAAGGTCTGTCGGCAGGGGAAATTAATTCTCCAAAGAGGTTTTATGAGATCTCTCTCCAATCTTTGGCTGATGGGTCCAGCACAGCTGGACAGGGAGCCTCCAGTCTGCTGTCCCAGCACCTCTCAGTGTCTGAAAGGACATGGAAATAATCAATGATTGGGATTTGGTGGGTGAGGCGAGGGGGTGGGGGGGAAAGAGTCTGACATAGCATTTTTATCTCCCGAGTGGGCTGGAGATACAGCATGGTACAGAAGCGACACTGGGCAAACCTTGGAAGATCTGCTTCTCTTCCTGATCCTGATCTGCTCTTATCTGTGTGTCTGGTTCCCTTATCAGCCTTTCTTTCTCTTCCTTTGCCAATGCTCATTTCCTGGAGAGCTCTCATTTATACAGAAGTGCTTTTTCAAGGGAGCCACAGCATTGTCAGGGCTCTGGGCTGTCTGTTGTGCTGACTGAGAAGCATGGAGGCCCGAAGAAGCATTTACAAATATCTTTGGAGCTGATCATCAATCAGGGTGACACAGAGGGACTCCCGGACTGGTCTGCTCGTGTGCTTCTCATCTCCGATGGAGAATTAGCTCTGGAGGCTCACGCCTGGCGTGTCAGTAGGATTTGGTGATGGAGCAGATTAATTTCCTCACTTCAGATTGGGAATTTGGCTTTTCTGACAAATAATAATTCTACCATTACAGAGGGTATCCCAATAGGGCAATTAATTTGAATTTGCTGCATAATATTAATTAGTCTAGTCAAATGGCTTGATTGCAGCTCCTTAATGAAACAGGTAGCATGTCATTTTATGCTTAGTTGTCCAAACATCTGCACAGATTCCTTGTTCATGTCACATATTTTAATCTCTCCTCTTCTATCAGAGACAGTTTTTAATTTTTAATTTACTGTATTTTAAAAATTAATTCTGATCTGTATTAAGTCATATGATGTACATTAATTGGGTTACTCAGGCAATCCTCATTTTTTGTCTCAGTTTTCTCATCCAGAGTTGAACAGGAGTTCTTTGTTTAACATCCTATTTCTGCAGATGAAAAAAAATGTAGATACCAACACCAATTCTTTTTATTTATTTTCCATGTTAGTCTCTTTGGAGCTCTGATTCTAATTTTCATTTTCCTACTTCATGTCTGCATTGTATTGGGTTGAAATTTGTAAATTTTCAGCAGTAGCTCCTAAATCCCTGCCCTGGTCAGTTTGTGGCAGCATAAGCCTGGACCTCGTGTCAGTAATTTTACCTCTTGCTTTTCTGTTTTATTTTCCCAGTCTGGGCTTGCAGGTTTTTATTTTATTGCTGGGTAAAAGGATCCTGCACTCATCTGCTATTTCTATCAGCTAAGCCCAGGAAGTAAAATGATACCATAATCCCCTTCAAATCACATTATAACAATCTTTATTAATTGAGGCTTTGTCTTTAATCACCTCATAAGATTATGAAGGTAGAGTTTTGCCTTAAAACTGCCACCCGAGCTGTCAATAGGGCCACTGTATCTCCCTGGAACCCTCTACTGCTGTACAGTTGGACACGTTTCTTCATTAAAAACCCTTTCCTTGTGTCCCAGCCTGATTCTGGCACACGCTTTTTTCCATACGTGACTCAACACCATACTCACAACCAGCAAACTCTGACAGATTTTTCAAATCTCTGTTCAATGTTGAGGTGCAAAAAGCTCACAGATAAAACTCTCCTAACTGTCAACTCTGAATGTGTGCCTAGAGCTGGATGAGTCAAACTGATATTCCTAATTAGGGCTGCAATTTCTTACTGGATTTTTTGGTCAGGGAGGAAATTATCATGGCAATTACATTGATTAAGGTGCAGGGATGTTTTTCTTGTTCTTTTTTCTTTTGGATGTCTCTTCTCCAACTTAATCAGGGATCAAATCCTATTTTAATTATATTTATATTGGCTCAATTACTACACTAGCAAAATTTTGTGACGTAGCTGGAGAGGGTCCTAAGTCAAATCACTACTTATCATGAATCAAAAATGAGAAATACAAATACAACTAAAGCAAAGTACTGGGCTGTACACGAATATTCTCCAGTCTCTTTACTGGTGGATGGAAGCTTATTCCCTCTTATTTTTTTCTGCTGTAGCTTCTTTGAATCTTCCTTTTATTGCACATAGGGCTTTTTTACTTCTTAATACTTTCCAGCTGAATCTCTGAAAGCCATTATCTGTGCTGCTTTTCTCTTCCTCTTTCTTTCTGTCTTTTGTGCAGAATATATTTTTATACTATTCAGTATAAAACACAAGGCAAAGTGCAGATATGAGAGTGTTTTATATAGCACAATATACTTAACATTTATAATCTACTTTATTAACTCATGGAAGTTGAGCAGGATTTTATTAGTCTGCTGTCTATTTCTTGTGAATCATCTGATAACACAATAATAGTATTGCTACATTATCAACCTTGCATTTTACTCATCATATACAGACCCACATTTTTTTTCATAGCATCTTATATCCTCTATTAACTTAGAAATAAAATACCAACATCATCCCATCGAATCTTTTTTAGAGCAAAAACATATTGCTCAAAATAAAGTGGGTATGTATCCTTTTTTTAAAAAAAAAAACCCTTATGGAGCACAGGCAGTAAAATTTAATGTTTCAGTATTTACCAGGGTATTTTTTATACTGATAGCTCAGTCCTGCACACCACATGGTTCAATTGTACACAGTTTAGAGCAATTGTACACTGGGCTTCCTAATTGAGGTTTCTCAAACGGCACATTACTGATTCTGAAAGGTTGGACTGCACAAAGGTTGGTGCTGCACCTGCTGAGTACCTGCTCATTGAGGGTCATCTAACCCAAGAAAATTCCAGTATTTGTTTAACACTCATTAGAGTCAAACTCATTTCTCCATTTTTTCAGTCCAAATCCAATTTATGATATGGAAGAAAATTATATTAAAAAACCCAAAAAGACAAAAGGGGTTTGTATTTATACAAAAGATCCAGTTCGGTGATTCAGCATCTTACAGAGACTAACAATCCACTTTTGCTGCAGAAGTTAATTTTTTGTCACGTACAGAGGCCGTGTTAGTTCAGGATAAGAGTCCCAGAATGGACTGGAATGCAGCAGCTACTTCGTTATTCCTTTCTGAGTCTTACTGTCTCCTTTGACTAGATTGGAGATGACTAAATGGGGATTTTTTTTATATTTAGGCCACATACAGCTGTTACAAGTCACAGCTCTGGGGCACTGCTGTCCCAGGACTACTGCTCTCTAATTCTGACATAGGTTGCCTGCAGCCACAAAATCCTTCCACAAGCTAGTTGTGTTTCTCAATCCCAGTCCCCTGTGGCATGAAACAGTCAGTCAGCTCATTTTTTTCCTGAGCTCTTCCCTCTCTCTTGCCCTAACAAGTCTTAGCAAAAGCAAGAGTGAAACAAAAGCAGGCAACTGAGGGTTTAGCAAAATTGAGGGAATCTGCCAGGAAATTCCACCTCAAATGTTCCATTAATATCACTGAATTTCCATGATTTATTATTTTATCAAGATCTGTTGAGAGTGAAATTCAATACATTTCAGCCTACATGGGCCAAGACCCCAAGCTGCTTTAGGCACTCCCATTTCACTGGTTAATTGTGATTAAGATAAATATTTTCCTAGTTCATGGCAACTCCATCTGGGTATACACAGCTTGAAAACCAGCTTTGGAGAAAACTCCAAGACTGTAAAGCAAATTATGCCCATACAATAATAATTTATGGAGAAAGGAGAAAAAGGTGGCAAATGAGTGTAGCAAAAGAGAGTGCAGAGTTCTGCCTCAGGATGCTGAAAAATCCACTTGGAATCAGACTTCCAGGTTATCAGGTGCATCAAGGTCATTCACACATTTGAGCAGCTCCACATTTATCTCCATGGGAAACTGGAACAAAGCCTTGGGGGTTGCTGAGATGGGCATCACTCATGGGGTGCTGCTCTGGCTCATTTAAAACTGAGGTTACATTGTACACACGGCTTTAAGTAAAAAGGAAGGCTTGAAGTGAGTGTCAAAAGCCCAAATTTTCCATCGGTTTCCAGAAAGTTCAGGAGGAGCAGTGGTTCCGTGGTTCTGTCCATCCTTCTCAGGCAGTTATGCAGTGTGATATTCTGTGCACGAATCCTGTTGTGCTGCAGGTGTCCAGACAGCAAAGTTTAAGTGCAAATTAACACTGAAGCTGTGGCAGGTAGAAGAATCACTTGAAGTTGGGGAGAAAATTCATATACATATGTATACATAAAAAAAATGCAAACATCATTTTAATAATTTGATTAGAGGCTTAGAACTGTTTCATGAGGGTTGAGAGTTCCTTCTCATCATCCCACAATTTAAGCTCTAAATACACATATTTAAGACATAGTTATTTTTCCTCAACAACTTTGTGCCCTTGGCAGAGTCCCAGAGCTGATGCAAATTTCTCTATGGGTCAGCAGGTTTTGCACTCTTCCTGTTTTGTTAGCCGTAGAAATATTTTTAATGCATTTTAAAGAGATAAACACTCTACCATTTCCCCTCAAGCAAACAGTAATTAGGAGTAATGAAAAAAATATCTGATTTTTTCTGACTTGCCCTAAGACTGTGTTTTGTATTTGCTGAACAGCAGTCTCACAGTGTCTTCTTTGGAAGATTCAAGAGCCATAAGGCAACTGGTTGTATTTAGTAATCTTCTGCATCAGTAGTTTTGCCTTTTGGGCTCCAGAATTGATTTTCCTCATCTTGGCATATTTTTACAGCTCTGCCCTTTGACCTCTGTTGCTCTGCACTGGCCAGCAGTGACATGAGTGGTAAAAGAAATGTAAATCAGATTGGTGATTTCTGGAACATCAGAAGTGACAACTGTAGAGTAGAATGGATGGGTAGAGTGAGTGAAGACAGTTCTTTTGAAATGTATTACAGCTGGGAATCAGTCACCACAGAGAGACCATTCAAACTCAGAAGACTTTCTTCTTTATGAAGAAATTCACTGCAGGAAAGGGAATGTGTCTACCCTGCAACCACAAAAACCCACAGGTGTTGTCAAGACCTGTTAGGCTTCTGCCAAGAGTTCCATAAACTGTGTGAGAACCATCCATTTCAAAAATCTTGATGTCTTTGATTTTTCACTAGGAACACGCTGGGGTGAAAAGGGCTTCCACAAAACGTGTTCTTCTTTAACTTAGAATTCTCTTTTAAAACTGGCTTAGCCACAATACTCTTGTATGCTGTTGCCTGGTGTGCGCTGGGCTTTGGGTATTGGTAGCACATTTCAGTGCTGAGAGTTCTAAAGGCCATGAACATTACCAGTGCTGCAGGGAGGTTTCCAGCTCTTCCTCCCTTTCTCTCATTGCCTGTTTCCTCGCTCTGTGTCCAGCATTCACTGCTGAGAATCCCAATGGCCCAGCACAGATCCCAGCTGCTGTTAGAGCTAACAGCAGTAATACCTCGCTGGTACTTGGCATTTTTTCTCAGCACAATCTAAAGGTCATTGAAGAAGCCGGGGAGAGCAAAGCGAGTAGGTCCTTGCATGATTCTTTCAAATCCAGTGAACTGCAAACAATTCTTCCTCTTAAACATCATTTGTTTAGAGAGGGAAACGTGAGCATTTGTAAGAAGCTCAGCATTATTATTACTATTTTACATTATTGAAAAAGCAACTTATCCATGTTCACCCAGAAAAAGACTTAGTAATTTGAGTCCTTGGACAGTTAAACCATAGCTAAGCCTTTGGGTTATATCACCTAAATTATAGTAATGTGGCCATGGTGAATATTTCTCTCTTGACTGTGCAGAAGTGGACTGAAAGTTTTGTTCAGATGGAGAGTTTCCCAAATCTCAGCCATCCTGAGTTCCCAGTTATTGCAGCCACCAGGCTGTGGTCTGGTTTGCCTGTTTTTTGCAGACTGCAGAAGTCAGAGTTTCTTGGACAGAAAACTGTTGGCATACATTCAATGTTAATGGTTTCTTGGCCTTTCTGAAACACTTTGGTTTAACCATGGAAATAATCAAATTAATACAGGGCACATTTAAATAAGAATTACTCAGACATAGGGAATAATGTTTTATGTGAAAGCCATTTGTCCCCCCTTTGGAGCAAAGAGTGCCCAAGGACAACTTTGTGTCCTTTTCAGCCTTATTGTTCTGTGGTGCCACTGTGTTCCTTCAGAGGGGATCACAGAGACAGTCCCACGCCAGGGCTGAGGATTTTCCCCAGGAATCTGTGGCAGGCACAGTCCTGCTCTGTGCCAGGTCACTCCTGCAGGGAGACCTTTTGGGCAGTGCCGTGGGCAGGGGAACATTGGCCATGCAGGCTCCTGGTGACACTCGGGAGTCGTGGTTCAGCAGCTGTGGCACCATCTCCCCCTCCCTTCCTGCAGACGCACATTTGCTGTTTCCCAGCCTCTCTCAGCCCGTGTTAAGCTGCTCCAGCTCTGACTTTACACCTTCCTCACCTTACAGTGTTCCCTGTGGCATTGTACACGCCAAGTTTCTGTGTGTTTTTGTTCTCTGCGTGCACTGATGAGAACATGGTGTCTGTTCTGACCATGCAAAGTGCGCTCTGGGTAATGGGCCAAGCAGCAGAGCTGAGATCTCAGCCATGGTCTCCTCTGTTCCTACACAGAAACAAGTTCTATTTCCCAGCTGAGATCTGGATGTGGTTCATTGCAATTCTGTTTGTTCTGTGCTGGTTTCTGGTCGAGATCCTTCACTGCGCTGACCTTGATGTAAGTTTGTTTTCCCACACCCTTGTACACCATCCAGTCACAGTTACAGTGTGAAAGGAAATAGATGATTATTTGCTTTTCACTGACTGTTCTTTCAGATATTATCAGCTGTTTTATCTTTTAAATATACATTCCCAGCTATTAAATGCTAGATATAATAAAACAAAATAATAGCTAATAATCTGTGTAGCTTGCTTGCAATACAGGGATATAATAGCTTGTCTGACATTTTTTAGAGCCAATATTTACCTTTATCACTGGTGCCTCCTGAGACTCATTATTCATGTAATTCCCATTAAGAGGCAGTCATAAAACAGCCTGTTGTCTTACAACTCTTGTTGTTAAGTACATTATGTTTAGTAATAAATACGTCAGCTTTTGTTACACCAGAGAATTATTATTATTTCTTATCTCTAGACATTTATAAATAAATGAATCATGCTTATTTATAAACTTATTTCCATTTATTTCTTGCAGAAGCCAAATGAAACTGCTTTTCTTTAGGTATATGGTTATATCTCTTGAAGCTTACTTATTCCATTTGAACCTAAAGCTGTTATAAAATTAATATTCTTGACTTTTATATCTTTTACTTTTCAATTAACCAAGGATGGTATTTGGGAAAAATAAAAGTTGTATTAAAAGATAAATTCTGTCAGTTTAGAATAATGTAAAAATACCTCACAGAACTGAGTTCCTTGAACATCTAATTGTTATTCCTACTGCCACTACTAAGGCCTGATATAGGAACAAAACAAGCAACTTTCATTTGTCTGATCAATGGTTCCATGCGGATCTATGAAAACCCTCAATATAAATTTCAGGCTCTGTTATATCATTAAGAAAATGTTTTGCAGCAATGTGAATATAACCTAGAACTCTTTCAAAGCCTTGGAACCCCTCTTTCTGTGGTTTGCTACCTCAGTATTTATGGCGTTGTTCACGCAGCTGCAAGAGGAAGATTTTCAGCCGCATGCTCTGGTAGAATTCAGACTCAGAAAATTTTGTTAGCACAACTTGCTGCACAATTGAACGATGTTTTTCTCGTTATAATTGCTTTTTAGCATCACCAGTATGCTTTTAAAAGTCATTCTGTATGGACAGAAATAATGAGATTTCAAAAGCATCCGGCACCTGTTCAATTCTGGTCATATGCACTTGAAAGCATTTTTGTTGTTTTATTAACTCATTCGCTGGGAGCACACCAGGGCTGTCAGGGGATCCAATGATGGATGGTTAGGCATCAGCTAAGGCTGTGATAAGCATCTCAAAGTGAACTTTCTGGTTTACCAGTTCTTTGTATTGTCCATAATGACCTCTTTCTTCTGTCTCAGTAGCCTTAAAATTAATCTTCTCTATTCAGTTTGGGAACTGCAAGCCAAAAATCTGTCTGCTCAAAAACTGTTAAATGGATGCCGAGCTTTTGGCCCTGCAACCTTTGCTGGAAAGGAAAGCCTGGGTCAGGATCAGAGATGAACACAAGCATTGGTATTCAGGAACTCGGTGACCAGAACACAGCTCCAGTACATTTTTAGAAGGCTGCTGCTGAAATCATGGCTGGCATCCTCTGGAACTGGAAAATACTTACCTTTTCTGCAAATACGGGTGTGTTTTGAGGGATGAGATGATGGATGGAAAAGCAGGGCTTGCAGGGGTGAACACTGTGGCTTTGCAGGCATTTAACACTGTATCAGTGCATTCACCGCTCACAGAGGTCACACTGTCCTTTGGCTGCTGAAAGGGGACACTCTGCTCCAGTTACTGCATTGAAGTTTTCTTTGCCTCCACAGAGGAGATGAGAGAGGCTGGTCAGGAACAAGCTGGTGAAGGCCCCAATGGCCCAAAGCCTCATTTTACTTGGTCTAAATGAGCTGAGTTCCTACAAATCAGAGGCTGGTGAGGAAAGGTGGGAATGTGGAAACCAATGGAAACCAAAGCCTATCAAGCCCACAGCGTTTTTCCATTAATCTGTGTATTGTTTGGTCATGTCCATGAGGCTTAGCTGAGCTCTGTGTAGCCATAAAATACTTCACGTGGCCATATTAAAACCAGTTTGTTGTAAGACCCCTATTTCCTGGCAAATGCATCGCTGTCCTGTAGAATGGTGTCCCTCACCTCTTCAGCTGCCTGGCACGGCTCCTCGGGCAGGAGAAAGATGAAACCAGGAGCTGAGTTTCGTGGGGTTTTGTACAAAACAAAATCAAAGCAAAACCCTGTCTGAAATGCCTCCTGAATTATTAAAATTTATGATTTCATCAAGAAAGAGAGAGGAACTCTTATTTGATAATGTTTAATTGGAAAATGTTAGTTTTCTTTCTTACATTTATATGCCTACAGCAAGTCCTAATAATTGGCAGAGGTTTTACTATGACCTCCATTTTCTCTGATTCAAAAGGTGTAGTCATTTGAAAGATTCTTGGCTGAAATCCATTTTACCGCTTTTAAAGAGTATTTCATAAAAAGATAATTTAAGAAATTCACTGCTTTTTGTGTTTGGGTTTAGATAACCATAAAACATTTTCTTCTCTTTCATTTTTTCCTGGAATTTTTCATATCCTTGCAGTAAATTTGCTCCATTAATAAATATCACTGCAATGGAGAGCCATCCTAGAAGCGTAGAAACCACTTCTTTGAAGTGTGGTTCTGCTGCGATGGGCGGTAATGGAACAGGATCTCCGAGTATGTGAGGTCTTTAAGTAACTTTCATTAATCCTATGAATGGCTGAATTATTTTTTTCCTATGAGGCACTGCAGTGATCTGGTGCTGAGCAGATAGGTGTAAAATCAAACAAAGAGTGTAACAAAGGGAGTGTGTGCTGGGCAGCCAACAGCAAATCGCTGCGAAACAAATTCAGCATCTTGGGGCTGGCTCAGATCCTTAGGCTGTTACCACTTGAGTCTGATCAAATACTGCTTATAGAAGGACACTTGAAAAGAAATTAATTGTACCTGTTTGCATTCAAATGTCCTTGACTGAAGAAAGAGTTCAGCAAACACATCTCTGCTCCCTTGACAGCACATTCAGAAAAGCTGTGCCCTTTGTTGGTTGATCTGCAGGTTTTTGAGGGGAAATCTCTCTCGTCTTTTGGGTGAGACGCCTGTGACAGCTGTGCTGCAAGTGCAAAACCCACTCAGAGTGTCTTCAAATGCCTTAAAGCAGCGTAATCAAATAAATTTATCAGCATCTGGGAAGTCATCCTGCCCCTTTGGATGGGCCTATGGCCGGAGAGAATGAGCCTATAGAAACTTGTTGTTTCAAGGCTTTTACCTCTCTTGTTGTGTTTGACGTAGTTTGTAATCAGATGGAACATGACAGCAACAGCCTGACAAGCTGATAATACACTTCACTTGCAAAATTCATGTGCTAGGACTGTAAACACATTTTTATTTAAGCTATGTCATGTTTATGCATAGCACGAGGATTTTTCCTTCAGTGGATCTGCTGCAGAAAGTCTGAGGAGATCTAGCATATTTATATTTTCAAGTATGACTGATATTTTTTACAGCTCCTAAGAAAAAGTTTGGTTTGCCCAGTCACACTAATTTATTTGGACAGTCATTCAGATACAAAGCACAGGCTGAAAGAAGTTATCTTATTACTTTCTCCTTGAAGCATGTGTGCCCCATTTTCCAGACATTAGGGTGTTTCATAAGCTGTTATTATTTACCATGAAAAATATGAAGGAGATAGAAAGAAAGAAAATCAGGTTTTTCACATCTTAGAATCGAAGAGAAAGAATTTCATTAGAAAAGTCATTGGTGGTGTAAAAAAGGTTCTTGATCACTAAGGAAGTCCCGCAGTAGCTTCTAGAGATGATTCAAGGAAACTGAAGGGATTTCTGTTGATGTATTATCAGAACAAGCACAAGACTCCCGTGTCAGGGGGTCATGCTGGACTCACGGGTGGCTGTGAATCTGTCATCTGATGAGGCTGTTCTTCCACACTCTGCAACTGAACAGTGCTATATGGTTTGTTTTTAACTCTAAGTCAAACCTTGTTGCCTCTAGAAATTTTGACTCATTTTTCCTTGAGTAAAATTCTGCCTAAAAATGTCTGAGCAGTGGCAAAGACGTGAGAATCCCCATGCATGCTCTGCAGCTGGCATGTGAACACGGCAGGTGGGTGTTCAAACACTTTCTTTAGCATCCTCTTCGAGAAAAGCCCGTGTGGGTTTTCGTAGGGATTCATCTCTGCGGAGTCGGTTGTAGGAGGCAAGGAACAGGGATTCAGACTGCAGTACCCTCATTCAAAATAGAGGAAAGCATAATAAATTAATACAATCTCAGTCCTGCCAGTCTTCCCTGCCATTTTGAAGAATCCTTCTGTAGGACTCGTGTTTAAGAGCACTGTGGATGTTGTTATATACAAATATGCACCTGTACCAGCCTTTAGGATCTTCTAGAGCTGTATGCCTGCAATTGCCTTGCTTTCCAGGATCTTTTCCAAGAAAATTTGAGGGCTGAATGCACTGTAATGACTTTTCCTCTCTCTTTTTTTTCTATTTGGAAAAGAAGGAGAAGTTGAAAACTAAAATTTTCAAACTATACCTGTGCTTGTTTGAAAGTTATCCCTATAGGTATTTGAATAAGTGAAGTATTATTTTATACAGCCTACGGTCCTTTTCTAACAGTCTTTCTTAGATGTGTGTGTTTATTTAACCAGTTACATCTCTATCTTAAACAGTCCTATTTTTACTCTCAATCTCTGGTTTATCTGCCATTTTATCTGGGGGACAATGCATTTTATTTTGTTCCTACCTAATATTATACTCAATGCTGTGGTACAAAACCTTAACAAATTGTTCATCTGATGCAATTACTGGATATACATGGTACAGAGTGAACTATCTTTTTGGAATGTCAAATCATATTTGGGAAACAATCCTGTTATATTTGTCCCTGGAAAACACTGGACGGAAAATCACATCTATTAAAACGGCATTCGTTACCAGATCCACGGAAACTGAGTTTTTGAATGAATAGCAGCTAATCAAGCAATGTGTCATAAAAGGCAGGAACTAAAGAAAACCAAAATAAAACATTCACTTTCATTATTGAACATTTTTAGCTTTATTATTATAATAGAATTACAGTCTGACATAAAATAAAGAGCTTTTGCTAAACTCTGTAAAGCAATACATGCTTCTGCCATAAACAACCTCTATTAGATTTAGGTTTTATTGCCACATCACTGCACTGAGGTGCAATAAACATTCAATGTCATCTTTTTAAAATTATCTCAGGAGTAAACAGAAACTGTCCTCTATAAGAGTGTATCATTATTTTCAAGGAAGACTTACTATTATTACATGGTTTAGCAAAGCATTGTAAAAAAGCTACATAGAGAATACCTTGTCTTTGATAAACTGTGCAGTCAAGTTTATACAGTATAATACTATTGGCATAGACTAACTAAGAGGTGATATAATGCAATCATTGCATAGCAAAAAGCAGACTAGGTAAGTAATATTCACATCTAATGTGCAAAATGCAGACCAAAAGGTAGCTATGAATTGCTAGAAAGATAAAATGCCCTAAATGAACACACTAGTTTAACGCCAAAAATAACAAGATAAACAATACACAGAAGTTAAAGAGCCATAGTTTATTTTTTTCTATACATATATCTACACATGATACCAGAGATGAAACATCCCCTTTAAAATAAGCTCCAATCAGATAACGTATCAAGTTTAGACAGGACTAAATGTCAGACAATGAAGCATTATTAAAAAAAAAAATAAATCTCTAAATAAAACATTAAATATTTCCTTTTATAGATAGAGAATGTCAAATTTTTTATTAATTAAGAGTGTAGAAAACACTGCCTATTAAACTTGACTCTCAGTAGCTGTTTCTCTGGAGGCTCATGTAGCATTGTTTCAAAACCCATTCAATACCATATATTACATTTTTTTAATTGATGCTTGCAAATATCTACCATTCTGCCAATCTCTTTGAAAAATCTTTATCTGAAAGTTTATTTCTAAGAATCAGCAGGAACGATACTGACTAGAATTTTTTTAAAGGGAGCACAATACCTGCAAAATGGACATCTTGTATTTAAAGCCCTTACATATTGTTCCTACAAATATATTGCTACAGTAAAAATGAAATGTAGTAAGTTTACTCAATAAAATCTATTTTCCTGTACATTCTTTTATGTATGACTTCTTTGTATTTAATGCTACATATATTACATCGCTTATTGTAACAGTTATGTTTCAGCAAATATAGCAGTAATATACAGATGAACTTCTGTCTTAACAAATATTTCACCATTTTTACCTACCAAATATAATCCCATACTTTAGTGTTTATGCATGACCTGAGCAGACCAGTCATTAATCTAATAGTATACATTGGATGACATTGTCAAATGCAAGCTGCTGTACACTTAACCACTTTACAAATGGAATAAATTCCAAGCACTTTCTGCTTATTTATTTCTGTAAGCTTTCCAGTACCACTGATTTATTTTTTTTTTCCAGTTCAGGCTCTAAATATGTTTTATTGAGCATTTAACAACATATTAAGAGCTAAGAGGTGAATCCTACACAATGTTTTAAGAACACAACTTTAAAAAAGTAAAAAAATGTACAATCTCATGCTGCATATTTACAGATATTATTTAAATACTATATTTTATCTTTCTGCTATTCATAAATCTCAGTCTAAAGCTTCTTTTAATGTATCATTTTATAAAAGAATACATTCAACATCTCTAGAGCTTGCAAAAATTTTGTTGTTTGTTTTTTTTTGTTTTAATTCTCTAAAACATAGTGATGAATAAAAGCTATCTTTAAAGCATCCAGGAATTGTTTGGGTTACACAGGTGACAGTAGAAACTTGGGATCTGCACTTGGTTGTGCAACTGGTTTTAAATCTAGTCTAGTGCCAACGTAATGCTTGGAAGAAGCCTGCAGTAAGAGAGCAGTTAAAGCATTTGTTACCCTTAGATCTTATGTGCTATACAGTGACAAACTGTACCTAGAGTGAGCGGATGTCCTTTCTCTTTAAAGACTATTTCATATTGTAAGTCAGGTAGTTTGGAACATAGAAGAGAAAAGGGACAGGGAAAATAACATCTCTTACGGGATTCAGTAAATGGAAATCTTTACATCCTTGAAAAGGTTACAAACAGTGACTGAATAAATGACACAGTCTACGATGTGCATCAGGAATGTCATAAAGAATATTTCCCCCCTCCCTACAATCCTCTGAATAAAAATATCTTTTTTTGTGTACATATACGATATCTTTTGGGGACATTCAGTACTAAGCTTGCTACAAATGGTTTCTTTTTTTTTTTTTATTTTCTGCCCTCCCATTACTCTACAAATCTTTTCCATTTCCAAAATCACTTTTCCACAGTACATAGCTTATAATGTTCTCTCCTTCACACACAGGTTTTTTTAAATATACAGATATATTTTACCTTTTGCTAACTAAAGAAACCTTTATTTTCTTTAAGACAGAGGCAATGAAGCAAATGGGAATTACTGTATGTGAAAAAGGGAAGCAATTCCCAGAGCAAAAGACAAAACAGAACTAGATGAATAAATGAGGTTATTGATGTGGAGTTTGAACTTTTAGCTGGGGCTCCCGGTTTAAATAGGTGGCCCAATAGACTAAGTTAAAGATCCCAAAGAGCAAGGGAAAGGCTATTCTTGATAGCCGATCGATTTTACTGACGCTGTTAAAAGTTTTCTTGGGTTCTGCAGGTTTTGTTTCTGGCTTCACTTCTTTGGGCTCGATCGTTGCACTTTTAGCAATGGTTGCCAGCCCAGGGTCCCTTGCAATATTAGGGGTGTAGCTCGTAGCTGTAGCTGTGTATGTGTTGTTTTTCTTGATGAGAGGATCCTTCACTTTCTTTGGCTGAAGAAAGAAGAAAATATTTTATTCTCAATACCTTCTCAACAGCTGCAATTATGGAAAAGCACAGTAATGCTTTAATTAACAGAATTCACACCACAAAGTGGGATAAGCTGCAAGAGAGACTTTAGTTCTGGATATATAACTCATGCAAAATATTTAAGTGACAACAAAGACAAACTCATCCATTTGTATTACTTGCATTAGGTAAACCAAATTAGATGATAGATAAACGATAATGAGATGTGATGTCTAGGCTCACTGGCAAAATCCCCTTTAATGATAATCAGCAGTGACAAACCACTCAGAGTTCGATATTCCCTTAATCAATTGTTTCCCTTGAGCAGGATAAAAACTTACAAGACACCAAACTCTTAATGTAGCTTTCCAACATGAAGGCAAATACTGCCATATGAAAAGTTTTAATGTAATTAATACAGAAAAATACACACTAAATTCTCATGTAACCGTGCACTAAAGATGCAAAGCTGCCAGTATTCTCCTCATGAATGGTTTGCACCAAAGGCCCGTGCATCGTGCATTAGGAATTTAATGTTCTTGTTTGAATGTTACCGTTGGATCATAATGGCTGAAACGGAATTCCACATACAAAGACTTTAATGGCTGTATGACTTTTTCATCCAGCTACCTGTATTGCTAAAGCAAGAATATATTGAATATCTTTTAGGGAGCAGGACTTATTGATCTTATTTGAACTTATTTTATCCCTAGGTCCCTTTGTTTTCTAGTATTCTATTTCTGGGATCTAGTTGTAGGAAAAAATTTACATTTTGACATCTGGACATGCCAGTTAGAATTCAACTGTCCCAGTCTCTGACGGATCAAACCCTTTCTTCAGCTACTGCCCAAGGATAAACACAGGAGAGAGATGTAGGGGGTCATTAAGAAGGTGTAAGTGTTCCTCCAATTATGAGAAAAAACCCCAACAGCAAAACCAACTCTAACAGCTTAGAAAATCTTCAGGCAGTATTTGCCACAAAAAGAAAAAGGCAAATGTTATCCATTTTATCCTCCTGGGACGGGGGGAAGATATGGTTGAAGAGAAAATATCAGTGGAATTTGATCTATGATGTCATTTCACAAGACAGCAAATACAATCCTGGCTGTTCAAGGAGCAGCTGTCCCAGGGAGGCAATGGTTTTTATGTGGTCACAGCACTTTTAATGACGGATCAACTACAGGTTAATGACTACTTTAATCCTCTAATAGTGGAGTTTTCATATAATATTCCTGTTAAAGAGGTGAGCATTTCAGGGAGTGCACAGCTCCTGTGGGACACATGGGAACAGGAAACGAAGCTGCCGAAGCTTGAGGGCAATGGGGAGATGCTTGTGGAGGACCAGCTTAGAGTCCCATGGTGGAATGAAATGTCAGCTCAATGTTAAATTTATGCTGCTTAGTAAGGAAAGGGATTCACCTAATGACTCTGATGTAGATGTTCTTTAATTCAAGGCAATAAAATTCTTAGCTTCAGGCCAAGAAAAAGCTTCATATTTTTCAGACAGCTTTTTTTTTTTTTTTTTGCCTGTCCATTTTTCCCTCCCAGGTGGGGAGGCTGCTAACATGGTTGCTGAGTGTGAAGCCAGTCCTCTTTGCTTCTCCTTCAGATCCTGTGGTGAGCAGCAATAAATCCAGGAGACGAAGCGCAGCATCACTGAAGTCTCAGAGGAAACCCTTCCTATAGATTTAAATGTCACCAGAAATCTGATCCATGGAAAACCCTGACACCAGCCTGGTTCTTAATATTTCATGTCAAATTCAACTTCATGAAGAAGCAATAGCACAGCCAATTAGCACTCTAAATTTGATTAAGCTGTGATGTTCTGATCATCGTGAGCTTGCCCTGCTCACTTTTCCTCACTGCAGAAAACTCACCCCACCAGGTACCAGCAAATGACACAGAAAGCCCCTTACCTGCTGAGAAACACAAAGCCCTAAATCTTCCAATGTTTTAAACAGTGTTCATTGGTGTGGGTTTGGGGTTTTTTTAGAATGTAATTTTCTTTGTAACAAATGAAGCAGCTCATTACAGTAACTACATTGCAAGGGAGGATAAATCAGCAAGGCAATATTTAATATTCAAGGATACTGTGCTATCAATGCAGTTCATTTTTATAACATGACATGAAAACAGGAAAAGAATAAAAAAAATTCTTTTCAGTGAAAATATCAATAACTGAAAACTCAGAATTCAGCAGCAGTTGTGCAGCTCATTACTGTAAGTTTGTTTTGTTACTTCACTCATTTGTTCTGCAATACTTTTGTACTGGTTGTCATTGTATAAATGCCTTAATTTAATTTGGGGTTTTTTTTCACTGATTTATGCAACTAAAATACATAAATAATATATAGGCAAATAATCCTGAATTAAAAACATATCTTTGCATACCAGTGAGTTACATCTGCTCTTGAAAATATCTGTTCTTTTGAATCTCAGATCTCTGAATGTTCCTGATAACCAGTTCAGCAGGTTAAAATAACCCAAGCCAATGAGCTTGCTCACATGAGCAGCTGACATGGTTACTCCAGGGTAACACAGGAAATTTCTCTTTCATCCCCTAAATGTCCTCAGCAATTCCTTGATGCACCTGTGGTTTACAGACCAGGTCTGATCCCAGACCAAAAGGAACGCATGTGAGTTTTCTCTAGAGCATTCAGGGAGGTGCGGATCAGGATTGCACACTCCCAGCACAGCTCTCGGTGCCTCCCTCTGAACAAACACATTTTTCCTGTGGCTAAGAAAGGAAGAAGGAACTCCTGTGGTGATTTATTTGGTCATGATGACAGAGCAGCCCTTCTGAACTTCACGTTGAGGAGCATTATACCTTGGGAACTGTCAAATACTGCAGCCACGAGATTTTTTTTCTACATTTATACTGAAGCATCCAGACTTTCTCCAGGCAGAAAAAATTAATTGCCTTCCCTTAAAACAATACACGTGCATCTTTTTTTCTACTCACTTGCAGAAGTCAAAATCTCAGTAGAATACTTCAATATTAATAGCATTAAGTATCATCCAGTATGTCAGAAGTCGTATTTAGGTATTCAGTGTCTGAGTATGGCATAGAAATGCTGCGTGCGGACACAGGAGTGTGGAATTACAGAATGGAGGTGACAGAGGAACAGGCCTGGAAAGCCAGAGTGACCTCCTGGCTTTGGTCCAGAAGAAGCCCTGGGATCCATGAAACACATCCTGGGGCACCAGGGCAGTGGTAGAAGAGCATTGTGGGTTTGTGACCTGCTGGAGCTGTCAGAGGTGAGAAACCCTGTTTGTGACCTTCAAAGGCATTGGTTCCCTGTTCCCATCACAGGCAATGCTGTGACACAGAATTGGTGATTGGGACACCCTGGGGTGCAGAGTTATTTCCTGTTTGGGTGATGGTCGATAAGGATTTTTCACTGCGCAATGACTATCCTTGCACAGCAGCATCTTGTGAAGGCCGGGACCCCTCATCAATCACCGCACAGGAGGAAACTCTTTTGGGGTAGTAACTGTCCTACATATTAAGAATTGTCAATGTGCTAAACCCCCTCCCACAGAGTGGCCAGGCCTGTCAGAGTGTGATCTTTTGGGATGATGTGAGGCGCCGTTACCTTTTCCGGAACGACGCTCTTGCCGTCCCACGCGTAGCCCCTCTTGGTGAAGTAATTGACGGTGGCGAACTCGATGAGCGCCGAGAAGACGAAGGCGTAGCACACGGCTATGAACCAGTCCATGGCCGTGGCGTAGGCCACCTTGGGCAGCGAGTTCCTGGCGCTGATGCTCAGGGTGGTCATGGTCAGCACAGTTGTCACTCCTGCAAGGCAAAGAGTTCGTGTCTTCAGGCCAGGGGCTGTTTTCTGTGCTTCATTTCCCAGCTGCTACTAGAGGTGGGAAAGCCTTTTCTACACCCTGGTTCTTACAACCTTCCCCACCTGAGTTCAGTTTCTAATCGAGAATATCAGATTTCAAGTTCTGTAGAAATTGCATGGTTTTCAAAAACTTTTTATGCTTTTATTCTTTGATGTTGTCATAGTAGAGTACTATTTTTAAAGCTGGAATGGAAATATGATTTGTGAACTACTTTACCCCTGCTGGTGTCTGAAGGATCGTTGTCGCTGTTCTTTATTCATGCCCTGCAAACTGTACTACAATATAACAATGTAACATCCTTAGTTCTTTCTTGCAGCAGTTCCAAGATACTTAGAACACTAAAAAACTTGTTTCAGCTTATTTGGGGTATTATACTTCAAAGGTTTACTCAAGGGCACCAAGATTTATGTGTTATTTCATTTGTTTGAATCAATTATTTTACAGATTTCTGTCCCTTTATTCAGTGATGCCCTGAAAATAGCAGAGATTTTATGTAAGAACAACAATGTAATTTGTATTTCTGATATCAGAGCCTCTCGCTGCTGAACCGTACCTCTCACCTGGCCCCAGGGGGCAAGCAGGACTGTACTGAATTCACTCTGCCTGCAGCTGCTGGGAAAAATGAATCTCCGGGTGCATGCAAGGTATTTACATCAAATCACATGTCCACAAGTTACCTTGACAACTGCACTGTCATGTCTTGAACGTGTCTGGTGAGTTCATCTTTGCTGCACTGAGCATTAGTGGAAATGAGCAGTGGTCTAAAAAAGGCTAATTAATGAACAACATATTTACGTGGTAGTGTGAAGAGCTTGAATTATTAATGCCTAATGAGGAAGCAATTTCTCTTTCCTGAGATACAACCAAATGTTTTCTTTGACTCACTATTAGTAAGCTTATGTTTCTCTTATATAGCAGCAAAAGAAAGATTTATAACTTTTATTATCTGTGGTATTAAGTGGGCTAAAAGACGGAAGTTGTGCTTGTGTGTATATATGCATTCATGCAAGATGTTCTGAAACTTTGTTTCACTGCCATTTTGAAATGAAAAAGCCGTCTTGATACGTAATGATGGAGTAAACACAAGAGTATTTACTAAATAACTGTCTTCTAAAAGGAAAACTGAGAAATTTGGGGATCCTTGAGCCTGTGAAGATAGCAGTTTGAAAATTGTGCAGTATTATATATTATTCATGGAGACTAGGATATTCTGTTCTCCATCTAGTAGCAGTGAAGTACAGCATTTCAAACTGATGAGCAGGCACTTCTTTTTAAATGGTACGTGCAAAAAGAGGTAAAATAGTTGCAATTTCAGTAGCTTTGACTAAAAAGGGCCATAAAAGTCCCTAGTAGGTTAGTTCTCAGCAAAGCTGATGTTACAAATTCAGAATTAATTTCAGTTGCTAATCTAAACAATCTTATGTAAATCAAATTTAATTATACCGTAGTCTAAACCAGTGTTCTGTAAATGCACATCTGTGTATCAAGAGAAAGCCCCTGCTTGGTTCATGAGGTCTAAGGCTATGCAAGTTTTGATTGATTTCCAAAGACATTGATTGGGAAACTAAAGCACAGCTGTGAAGGGTGCAAGAAGAGATCCATAAAAATAGCTCTTGCTCAACGAGAGTTTCAGAGGCTGCATTTCTCACCAGCGGCTCTCTGGCTTTGCCATGACCAGCAGAAAGAGGTTAATTCTCCTTGGCAAAGCCCGAGGGCCCAAAGCATCCTGCCCTTGCAGTGCCCTGAGGCAGCGAAACAGGAATCAAAGCTTGGCTGGGGGTGGTCCCACCTCCTCCTGCCCAAGGTGCTCTGCAGCCTCGTTTGGGTGTCACCAAACACGGTCACACAGCAGAGAGCTCAGGTTCTAGTTGTCCTAAATGAAGACTCGTGCATTTTTCTAGTTTGTTTTTTTTTTTTTTAAATATGTACTTGACCTGGATTAATATCTCCAAAGAATATGAAAGTTGTTTGTTTCTAATTTTAAGATAAGCATTTGCAAGCAGTGCTTAAACTCCAGGGACCAGCTGTATGAACTTGAGTCTTTCAGATTGCTTTCTCACTGCATTCCTTGAGTGCGTGTATTCACTGCTGCAAGCACAATAAATTGTTGCTGATCTCAACAGTAGCCTGTAAAAGGGATTAAGGAAAAAAAAATTTAAAATAAGAATTTTCAGAGGGCCTGAAGATGTCAAATGACAGATACCTATTATTAAAGCCTTTCTGATAATCCCATGATTAACATTGTTGCCATTGTCAGAGATGTTTTATTCATATTCTGATTGCTTTGGAAAACTCAAATGGTAATAGATGGCTGGAGCTATTTTCAGGTCTCTTTTCACAATCAGTTTAAGATCAGTTTAAAAGCTTTGGACTTATATCCTCACAATGAAATTTGTTAGTTCTTGTGTCCTGCACCACGTCCAGGCTGTTCTCCAATATCCTGTTACACACAACTGCTTTTGCCATCGCCTTTCTGAACCCCAACAGCCTCGTGATGGCCAGGAAGTTTACAGGCCTTGCTTACCAAACACAGTTCTTGCTGGAACAGATTCTCTGTTCAGCCAGAAGGACACCTGGGACAGTATCACTGTCATGATGCATGGCAGGTAAGTCTGGATGACAAAGTAACCAATCTTCCTCTTCAAATGGAAATGTGTAGTCATAACAACATACTCCCCTAAAACCAAGAAAAAAGAACATTAAAGCTTTTATAAATGTACAAATCAGAGGTTTTCATAGGAAGTATTTTTTTCATTACCATTAAAAAAAGATAAATTTTATTTATAATGATGGAATTCTGTTCTATAATGGAATAGAATTTCTGTAAAATTCTATAATAATGAAATCCTACTATAAATAGAAGTCCTTAAATCAAAGTGGGTCAGCTCTGAAGAAAACATTTAATAAACTTTCTGAGTTTTTTTAATTTTTCCCTAATAATACAAAGCTAGACATTTCTGGGAAATGCTAATTAAATTTACATCTTTTCATCTCTGCTGAGCTGTGAATGGAAGTCTGCATTAAGTGATGGCTGTTTAGAGCTCTTGGAAGGTCTCACTCCATGAGAAGATGGAAAACCACCACAGCACACCCATGTAAGCATCAAATAAAGACTAAACCAGGACAAGCTCCTGGAAGTGTTTCTGCTGGGCCAAGCTGCAGATGCAGTTGCTGATGTGATGGTGTCTGCATCACCCCTGTCAATGCTTTATGACCTCTGAAGATGAAATGTCCCTGTTCTGCTAATTCACTACCTTGGTAAATTATTACTCTCTCTTGAAGTAAATGATTACTGCAAGAATAACACACAATATTTTCATTAGCACTAATGCTTTTGGAGCTACAAAACCGTATGAGCTGGGTACTCCAGATGCAATGAAAAGGAATTGCTGTTATATGCAAATTAATTTTATTTATACTTTTAATAACTAAATATATTTAATATTCTAATATACTAATGTCATTCCATAAACCTTTCTTGCCAGCAGAGCAAATAATGCTCATTTTCAGATGACTATTTATATAATTTAAAATGGATTTTGAAAAACAGTATATTCTCCAAAGACTGAAAAATCTATTGCTTTGATTTTTTTCCTTTTTATTTATTTTTTTTTTAGTAGACTGATTCTTCTTATTATGCAATAAACATCTTAGGACTGAAACAAGTAGACACATAACTGAATGGAAACTTCTGTCTAGATTAGAGATGACATGTGAAATTACTGTAGTTCTATTTTAAAATGTAGGCAGCTGGAAGGAGAAAGCTGCTCTTGGTACAGGAAAAGCTTAAACTTGATTGAAAAACTGTGTCTAGACATCGACTGCTTATGCAGCGAGCATGTCAAATGCCCATTTCTGTAATGCAGGGTCCAGAGAACATTCACTTGAACAATCTTGCACAACATCTAACCCCGAGGAAAGCGTATTTATAAGATGCGACAATACTCCTGGTACGTTCCAATATAAAAGACAGCAGCAAAGGGGGAAAAGAGAATAAATTTTAAATTGAGAGGTAAAGCAAAGGATATACAAGGAAAATTTTATGTCAAAAATAGGAGTGGCTGTAATATAGCGGGCATTAGTACTTGAATTTTGCTCACCTTTCTTTAACTTTCACTGAAACAACCTCCTTCTCCTCTGTATCAGAGATTATGATCTTATGAAGGGTGCCAGTCTTGGCCAAGAGAGCCAATAATTTAATTTTATCTACTTAAAATATGACGTGGGCAGCTATTTTAACGCCATCAGATATAGAATGCGCACAACGGTGTGTCAGAATTAATTCAGTGATTGTAGATGGCAAGCTCAGAACACAGAGTGAACACACCACTGTACTCTGAAGCTTTATTTAGCAGCTTAAATTATCAAAGTATTTTTAACCTCTGGAAAATGAGAACAAGATCCACAGCATAAAGGCAATTAAATAGACAGGGATTACTCCTGTCTGTTAAGCACTGCAGCAGGGCTGAGCTGGGAGTCAGTTAAAGGTGACGCTGGGAGGAGTGTGCCAGGCAAAGCAGAGGCCTGGGGTGATGCTCTGCACTTCAGTTACAAACAAAACCATCTTCTCACGTTTCCACAGTGCCAATGGGCTGCACTTCTTGGACAGTCACTTATTAAAGATAGCAGGGGTTTGATAAGACTGACTGAGGTGGCTGCAGGACATGAAGGCACTCCAGTTATTTATTGCATCTTTAATTTTCCAGATTTTATAGTTTTCTTTAATTGAGAAGCATTGTCACATTTGTGGCAGCTGCTGATCACTCTCATAACTTTCCAATTCCTCCGAATTCCTCTGTAATTCTACTTTGAAAGCATTGTAATACAGCCATAAAATTCCCTATGATCTAAAATTTCAAATAACTCTTGAGCAAAACGTTGCCTATATTCACAGTGTCTCATTGCTAGGCTTTCACAAGTTGTAGCTTATGCATCTTGTATTCTCGTATCTCTTATCTTTTCTAATCCAAAGAAGTTAGAAAGAAAGGTATTTCTTCTTAGCCTCATTGTAATGCCCAAAATCTTCTACAAATAACTATTGTGCAGATAAATCTGATTATCATTTTATTTATTCCAAGAAATTTAAATTCGTTTATATGTAATACACAATATGAAGCATTTAAAAGTCATCAAAAGAGTTCTGTATCTCTATTAGCTTAATTTTTGAATTATTTGCAGGGTTTGGAAGAGTTTGTACCTGTGCTCAGTGTTTCTGTGGCTGCAATTTTTAGCCAGCCCTTAATTCTACAGTACATTGCAGTAATTGAGTCAAATGGGCAGGTGGTACAAACTACCCTGTGCCCTCAGAAGAAAGGAGTTGGTAATTCAGTAAAGTTACATTAAAGCTTTTCTCAGTGTTCTGTAAACTGTTTCTAAGAAACTAGATTTATCAGGTGAGCACCTAAAGTCCCATCAGACATAAGGTTGGAGGTGGGAACTGGGTTTGAGCTATAACAATACTTTTTCTATTACTGCAGGTAGAACAGTAAGGCATTTCTTGCCATTAATTTAAAGCAAAGTATTTATCATTTACTATTTATGCCATTTAACTTAGGAAAAAAAACCTCTTAAGAACAACATCATCTCTGCAGATTTACAAAAGATAAGAAAAAATGGCCTGTCTTGAGTACAAATCCTGATTATTCTCAGTGCAAAGCAATGTTTTCAAGGGAGCAAAGTAACTCTATATAAATAGAAACTTGCAAGTGCCCTTTAAGCATTTGTTAAGGTGCTTACAAAAAGGATCATTTAAAACTCTGAGTCAATATAAATCAGTAGCTGAAGAGTGACAGAAATTTTACGTACAAATAAAAAATGGATGACTCTGCTTAAACAAAACAGCAGCAGCAATAATTATTATTTCACTTAATACTGGTTTTAAGCCTGTAGTACCTGCATATTCCATTGCTAGAACAGCTGAATGAACTACACCATAAAAAAAGTTTTAGTGTTTCAAGCTTCTCTTGTCATCAAAAAATCAATGTTTGTAGTTATCTTGTTTTATATCCATAAATAAGGATTGCAGGTGGCCTACTAGCCAAGGAAGAAATCAAAGAAAAATAAAAGCATTTTATGGATCCATGAAATCATTTAATAGTTCTGAGAGTGTTTAGAATAACCTGGCTACACCCAAATCCTTGGGAAGATAAGTATCTAGAATTCCACACAACTATAAATATCATCTTAAAGTTGCCCAAGATGATGTAATTTCTCTAATGATCCACAGAATCAGCTGCAAAAAGCTTCATTTTCTGGCCTAATAAAGGTGTGTTGAGAACTCTTGAGTGAAGATTGACTTCAATTCCTTTTGTCTTTCTGTGAGTCATTATCCAGGACTCTGAAAGCAGGGAGGGATTTCATAATTTTCATTACATATGTCATGTCTTAAACCAGAGATGATCAGAGGACAAAGATGTGCTGGAAGATTCTGTTGAGACTACCTGCCCACCTACCTCAGCAGGGAGAAGAGGGATTATTAACCACTTCTGATCCTCACCTTTCGTATGGGGAAAGCAAAGCATTTTCTTTCCAAAGGAAATCATGAAGAATTTTTCTTTGAGACATTGAATTTGCAAGTAATAAATATGTTTCTTCCACAGCTGTACATTCTTATCAGGTAGTAATTGAAGAGGATTGTAAATTTGTAAATACTAAAAAAATTCTGCAATGGGATTGTTTTTAGTTTTGGTAACTATTGCATTTCGTTCTTTGTACTGTTTTTCAGCAGTAGACAACAATATCTTCATCTCAGCATATTTTATATATTAACTATACTGTATTTAACTTTATAGATTGGAAGGGTAAAGAGTTTCCTCAGGCAGAAAAAGGAGGCAGAATTCCAATCTTTGAAATAGCATGGGCAACACAGACTGTTTCTTCATGGAAATGCATGAAGAACTCTTACACTTATGTTTCAGTCATGTTTGAAAATTACTTATCTGCCCTTCTGTATTGGTTTGGCACAGCCTGGTTTTTGGTAGCAGGGGAGTCACAGAGACATGTTCTGTGAGAAGCCACTGGAAGCTTCCACCATGTCCAGCAGAGCCAACCCCTGGTGGCTCTGAAGGTGGACATGCTGCTGGCCACGCCTGGGGCAATCAGAGGTGATGGTAACACCTCTGTGATGACAGAGTTAAGAAGAAAATCAAAACAAAGAGGAGCACGGGCAGTTTGTTTCTATCCAGAGAAGAGGAGGAGGTGAGAACATGTGAGGGAACAACCTGGAGACACCCAGGGCAGGGCAGAAGGAGGGGCAGGAGGTGCTCCAGGCGCCGGGGCCCAGATTCCTCTGCAGGCCGTGCTGAGGACCATGGGGAAGCAGCTGTGCCCCTGCAGCCCATGGGGCCCACGGGGGATGCAGAGATCCACCCGCAGCCCGTGGGGAGGTGCCCACGCCGGAGCGGGTGGGTGCCTGGATGGCTGTGACCCAGGGGGAGACCCGGTGCAGAGAGGGGCCCTGCTCCCGGGCTGGAGCAGCCTGGCCTTGGGGGACTGAGCCCGAGCAGGAGCGACCCACGGCGCAGCAGCTTGGGAGGGCTGGGTGCCCGTGGGAGGGACTCACGGGGCAGCAGCGTTGGGAGAGCTGCTGCTCCTGAGAGTGGAGCCACGCTGGAGAAGTTCCCGGAGAACTGTCTCCCGTGGGAGGGACCCCACGGTCTCACAGGGGAAGGACTCCTCTCCCTGGGCAGCGGAAGGAAACCTCGGGTGATGAACTGAGCAAACCCCCACGCCCTGTGCCCTGCGCTGTCGGTGGGAAGGAGGGAGGGACTGGGGGGAGAAAGGTGTTCTAATGGTTTCTTTTACTTCTCATTATCCTGCTCTGATTCTGTTAGAAATAAATCACTTTGTACCTTTAAGTTGAGCCTGTTTTGCCCTTGGAATATTCTCTCTCAGTCCTTATCTCAACTCATGAACCCTACATTAATTTTTTTTCCTTCTCTCCTCTGCCCAGCTGTGGCAGGGGAGGGTGAGCGAGTGACTATTGTGGGTGTCTGGGGATTGGCCAGTGTCAAACCAGAACACCTCAACAATTTATAACATGCTCCTCACATTGCTGCCTAATTACCCTGAACCGTGTTTGGCATTTCTCTTTGGTTTAGTTATGTTCCCAAGCTGATGAGCCTTTTCTGACTATCCTGCTGCTCTCAGAGCAAAGGCAGCAAGCAGGGAACAAAGGCGGCCCCACAGGCTGGCGAGGTCTCGCTGAGAGAACCAAGAGCTGGGATCCCTGCAGTTCCCCTCAAATCCTATTGACTTTTTAGCAAAGGGCAGTTGGGGTGAATTATTGGCTGCAGAAAAGCCAATGGCAACATTTCCATCTGTGGGAAGGTCAAGAGTTCTCCCCTTTTCTCTTCACCTGCCTGTTGCACACCTCTGTGCTCAGCAATGGGAGCAGTTGTGTTGTTGCTGTTCTTATGCAAAGTCCCCAGAACCGCCATCCCACTTACTTGTGTGATTATATCAGCTGAGCAGAAGCTTCCAAGCAGTAACCTAGAAACTTGTCTGTGAGAAATTTTCTTGGCTTAATAGAGCATATGAATATATTTTAGCAAGCTAAATAAAAAATTCAGAGACGTTACCGTTCACCTTAAAGTGACTCACTTTCCCTTAAGTGTTCATTGACTTTAACAACACATTAGGAAATTTGGTTTATGCAGCTGTAAGTGGACTTTTCTCTAAGTCCCAATGTTAGGCATATCCAAAGCAATACAACCCCTTCTCCTAAAGCAGTGCTGCTTTTAGCCCATTGACCAGTCAGTCTGGTCAGCAGAGCTCTTGCTCACGCCCAGTGCTCAGTTTCTTACTGCATTTAGATCTTCCAAATTATCAGAAAATAAACTAAAAAAAAAAAATTACATCTTGAAACAAACACTGCAAAGTTAAAAAATAAGGGGCTTTAGCCAGTTTCAAGGTTATAGGTATATCATACTATAAATGTCAGCTGTATTTCTGTATCTCATGAAATTTTTGTAGTTAAAGCTGGTGCCAGCATTAAACCAAATCCTGTTTAGATGTTTCAGATGGTTTTGAATTTGATGACAGTTTTTCATTCTCTAAATACCTCCTTGAGAAACTATGTACTTGCTTTTAGCAACTTCACTGCCTCGGGAAATATGATCTTCGAGGATTCATGTTATGCTATTTTTATAAGCCTATATAGTAAGCAGATAATATGATAAGACATGAGGAGTGCTTCTTTATAATGTAAATTATTGGTTTTTCTGGCTAGATCTGACACTTTAGGAAGCTTTTTAATTGTTCAACTATTTTCACCACTAGATAAAGTAGGAAAATAATCCTAGGATGTATTATCTTTTCAGAGTCACGTTTTCCTAATCTGAAATACATATATTATAATTTACCCCTCACTCTTATGTCTTTGTATTTTTTAATCCTGCTCTGAATTATGTCTTGACAGTTAAATATCACCCAAAAAATTGTTCACAGACCTGTACTGGACTGCACAATTCCAGAGTCCACAGTTTGTCCAAGCAGATCGTACTGGTTCAGTCGAGAGCCATCTTCAGCCACCACCACTGACCTCGCTGGTTCCCGTGTCCACTCATACACAACCTCTGCTCTGGTGTAAGCATCTGATTTAAAAGAAATACATTGCATTTCAGCTTTGCACTTTCTCTTGCCTTATGGCTTTACCAGAACAATGTTTTGAGCAATTATTTGAATATTTAATTCTCTTTAATTATCTGTGGAAACTCACAACTATCTTACTGGAATTTATCTATGCGAAATACAATTGATTTTTCCAAAATAGCTAAATATCCACTGTAGGGCTGGGTTAAGTTTGGTCCTCAATAGCATGAAAATATTTCTCTCATATAATTCTTGCCTATGTAAAGAAGTGGGAGTGAGAAGTGGCAATTCATGAGCATGCAAGAACTCCAACCCTTTTTCTAACTCTTAGCTATTGTCGAGAAAGATGAGCCCCAGACTTTTCCATTTTTCACGTTGTTATGTTGTCTGGGCCCCTCTAAGTCCTCCTCAGAGGGGCTTCAGTGACCTTCTCATCCTCAGCCTGGCTACAGCTCTGCTTTTGGTTATGTCCCCATGACACTGTCCTTGCTGCAAACCAGGCCTAGCAGACACTGCTGAGCCTGCCTAGGAGAGAGTGAATTTAAATCACAATTAGTCTATTTTTTTTTTTTTTTTTTGCTTTGGTAATGTCTGAGTAATCCTCACACTCAAGACTTGAGCGTGGAACAAGGCAAAGAAAAGTACTGTGGGCTCTCCAAGCCCAAGCAGTCTGATGTGTTCAGACACTTCAGTAGCATCTACATGTGCCATTGAGAGGCTTTGTGCTCTTATTTCTGTTATTTCAGGAATCCAGCTACACATAAATATTTTTAATCCCAATTCCACAGGAAAATTCTCCTGTCATTTTGTGTGGTCTGGAATCTGGCAGCTCTCGCTCAGAGCAGTTGGGTGGGAGTTCATTGACTACACAGAGGCAGCTCATGTAATTCCTGTAATTCCTTACACCTAAAGAGTATCCAAAGGCATGAATAGGAATGAATGTGTGGCCAGAATCTACATCAAACTCACACACCAAAGGCAGCCAAAGCCAGATGGGACATCTTAGGGCATCCAAAATGACAGAAGAATTCTACCTACAAGATGAGAATCTCCCCTTTTTCAGACTGACAAGCAGGAAGGGAAGGGGAGGAATCTGATTCACTTGACCTCATTTGTGAGTTAGCAATTTTATCTTATCAGTGTAGGAGATAACAGCTAGTAATTGAAGAGGTGGTTGGATTGAATGTGCCGGTAAATTAATTGCATGGCATTTGATTCTGCATTATTGAAGCTGAAAGGTGCATTTATCCTCGGGCTTCATATTCCCTAGGCGCCGTAATGTATCTTGGAATATGTTTTTGGAGTCAATGGCAAAAGCAAATCTACATCTTAATAATTCTGACTTTAAAAATAATGGCCACCATAAACACAAAAATTGCCTTGCTAATCTAGTCACATAAGGACAATAATAACATTAATTTTCAAGTGTTTGTTCTGGAGTATGAGAACAGCTTGGAAGAGGGAGGAGATCTTTTCTGAGCTACTTGGAATGACTGGGTCGGGCTGGAGGGAAGGGAGTGCACGGGGCAGTCCTGGAATTGAGCTGCCAGGTTTGGTGCTCGATTCAGCTGCCCCCCTCAGCTCCCAACTCCCACTGCATAAGCAGCAGCGCAGCCGTCTGCTCCCGTCACTGCTGCTTTCCAGAGCGGCCTCAGTTTTAAACTGATAATCAGATGTTTGTGGAGAGAGTTGAGGGGAGCATCTGCCTTTCTGATTTTGTTTTGCCAACATATGGCATTTTGTTGTTCCAGAATTTCTTTAGCGTTTGTCACATTGAATTTACACTGGAATAACCTCTAGCTTAAGCTGCTCTTTGGCAAATCACTTCAGCCTTGAAGCTGGGTCAAGCATTTACTGGTCCCTACAGTACGGGCAGAGTCCACAGGAGATGTGCAACTCCTTCCTTGTGAGGCTTTTAGGAATCCAGCTCCAACAAGTGATGAGTAACAGTGGAGGACATAAAAAGCCTCTTATCCAATTTAATCTAAAACAAATGGAGCTAGGCAAACACTGCCTTGGGGAGCTACTAAGTGTTAGATTGTACTCTGCACTTTAAGCATGGATTTTGTGACAATTAAATGCATTTTTCAGTAAATTTTCCAGTCCATTAAGATGATTATAATTAATTGCTTTAGTTTGACAAAAATGTCCCAAATGTATTTAAATACGATTCTCACTTAAAACGTGGCAATTAATTATAAGATCTGATCTTTTTCTATGTATAACAGTGAGTCCCACTTTCATAACTAGCTGGGGTCCAGCCATTTGTCCTGTGGGAGCTATTTCTATTTTTATCAATAACTAAATATTGAGAGAAATATTCTATAACTTGATAATTATGGCATATGATCTGATGAGAAGGAAGGGAAAGGCCCAGCTTTAAGAGCTGTTTTCGGCAGTGAATTCTTCATGCAGTGTTTGCAGTGAAACCGTGTCACAGGAGGAACTCCTCCCCATGAGCATCCTAGGTTAGGAGCTCGCCTGAATCCAGTGGGTGACTGCAAAGTTTCCCTAAAAACTCCTTGATTTTGTCTAATGATCCTTCCAAGAATTTGGAGTTAATTGTTTTTCTAGACCCAGTTTAGGACATCCACCATAGAACATCAGTGCTCAAACAAAAAAAAAAATAATGAAAAAAACCTGTAAAACATGACAGTCCACAGCTGTTCTCTGAGCTTAGAATGTCAATTTTTGCCTTGAGTGGTGTAAGAAATGGTCTATCAGAAATATCAGTGATTTTTTAAATTCAATTAAGAAAATTACGTACATTATGAAAATATTTTTTCACGATAAAAAAAGCAATTTAGATACAAAAGATGCAGATACACTTGCATGTTTTTCTGCTGTCTTGTTCTTGCCTTCTGGTGTGGTTCTGGACTTGTATGCAAATCCACATTATCTATCCCTTTTATTTCATAATTTCTGCAAATCCGAGTCATTTAACTGAGGAAAAATCCTCAGTAATCTGGAAAGCTGTGCACTTTATGAACGAAGAACACATTAATCTGGGACACAGTGAGCCAGAAAGAACTCAGCGTAGGAAAAGAATGGGAAATATTGTTCATACTGGTGTTTAGGCTATGGTTCAGTGACGCACAGATGTGGTTACAGGTGTCTTGTCGAGTCTATAAAATTCAGTCTAGTAAATCAGCTTTGTTCAGAAACTGTTCCTGGTTTAAGCTGTCCTTAGCAGGTTTATTGCAGGAGTAGCCATCTCCCCACCTCACAGTTCCAGCCCCCAGGGACACTTCAATGGGCACATCAAAAGAATTTCGATCCTGCAGCCACTCCTGCTCTCACTGGGATCTGGGGTGCACAGATCTCGTATTAATCAAGAACCCGGATACCGCAGTACCTGTGCTGTTATGAGCTGGAGTAAAGCTTCCCCCACTCCCCTCTGCTTCACGGGAGATTTGGAAAGATTTATTGCAAGTGCTCTAACAAAACTTAACATTCAAGGAGTAAACCATTCTTGTCAGTTAGACTCCAAGGTTGTATGAGCTTTTTGTTCCCTAAGCCTTATCTAGGAGATTAGCAGCTCTTTAAAGACAAAACATCAGTGCTGTCTCATGGCAAACACAGAGCTGTTCAGCCCTAAGTAAATTATCACCCTGTCGGGTACCATGTGAAGAATGAATTGGGTTTTCTGTTTGTTGACTTCTAAAATTGATCAAGCCACTAAGTCCCCATTATCAGTGAAACGACCCATTTCTGTTAGAAAAAAATGTAGCCATTGAGGAAACGATTTGTACGCTCTTACAGCTTCCATATATTTTAATCTCCTTGTTTGTGTCAAACGAACTAGAGCAAATTAGATCTTCGCGCTTTTTTTCTTTATATTTACTTTCTAAAAATATTATGTTTAGTTAATTGTCAGGTTGGTTGCTATTCAAACTGAAGTTTTGGGGAAAATTCTCAACTTAGCAAAAGCTTTGTCAGTTATTGCACTGATTTCAATTACATTACTTGGTTCAGAATGTTCTCTCAGCTAGGGCTATGTATGCTGCAAGTGTAGGACTCTATTCTGAGGTTTTTCACTTCCAAAAGCGTTCCATGAGTGTAACATGAGTATCTTCTAATCCTAGGAAAAATGTTGATCTAAACATACCAAGACTACGGGTAGCAGAACTGTTTTCACCTGAACCAATTCAGTTACCCATGCCATGTACTGCTTTTCTTTAACATTCATTTGGGTTTTAACAAAACAAAGCAACTATAAGATTAACATTTTCTATGTGACAAAACAACTTTTCTACATTTAGAGCACTGTCATTTTCATCTTTTGTGAATGTCCAGGCATCACATTGCAGGATATTTAAGACGCATAAAAGAGGTCCATTGTATTAAATAAATATATATATATGCATATATATAAAAGAATAAAAATACAACCCTGACAAAAACGTGAAAAATACACAAGATTAAAACTTTGAGGTTTTCTCAGTTGCAAAATACTCTTTTAAAGTGGCCTACAAAGGGAGAAACCTCAATTTAAAATAAACTTACAGCTTCCAAATTTCAAGGGGCAAGCATGTGCATCCATAGGAAAGTCTTCTAAATGCATTGGACATTCTGCTCTCACAGTCAATCTATAATGGATTAATGAGCAAAAGGACACATTTATTCTGGTTTCATAGAAATAACAAGCAGACTTCTATTAAGACACACAGCATAAGTATAGCACAGTCTCTGTTATGTGATTAATTAGCAATTACAACGGGACCTGGATTGTCTGGCTGGGGGTGCAACTGCTCTGCCCCTCTGCCCTTCCTCACGGCACATCAGAGGCAGGCTCAGGCTTCTGCCTTGGTGTGAGGATTAAAATCTCTTAGCAGCTGCAATTGCTTCCTTGCTGCCATCATTAAATTGGCCCACTCTGGATGATCAGACAATTGCTGAAATCATTTCATTGCTATCAGCCTGAGTGCAAACATGTTTCTCAATAAAAGAGATTAAATGAACTAGAAACGGTCACATACCACACGTCAGCAAGGACTGAACAGTAACACTTGAATAGCAGGCAGGAGATTGTATTAAGGCACTTGCAAAGGTGAGGAAATAGAAATGGTTATGATCAAAAGAAGAGACACATGTGAACAATGTGCTGCCAAGACCGTGTTCCTGTGGATTAAATCCCTAACAGCTGAGCATTAGCAAGACAAGAAAAATTGTCCTAGACTTGTGTAGCTACCAGCCAAGGAGATTCTGCGTCAGTCTAGGCAGCCTTGAAAGATGCTGCACAATAAACTGGACATCCCAAATGTCTGGAGACTTTGTTTTCTCCACACTTGTACTGATTTTAAAAACATCTTTAAAATTTTTAAAAGAAAAACTCAGTGTTCACCTATGCACTACATTATCCATCCTGACTTGAAGTCGACAGAATCCCTTTACACCTTGTTTTGATTCCATGGGAGACATACAGGGGGGATGTGCAGCACTACAGAGACAACACACCATTTTTTTCATTCTTTAATTTGTAGTTTTTTAATCCAGAATGTTTGCATGACTGTATATAATCATTATTTCAAAAGTATTTATTTCACTCCTCTAACAACTGGATAGCTAAAGTTCAGTTATCCATGAAGAGAATAATATATTTCCAATGAATGCTGTCAGCACAAAAATAATTTTTCTCCTAACTTTCCAAATGCTTTAATCAATTGCTTTTCTTGTTATGAATGGAACAAGAAATGTCTATTTTTACACTGTCATGCTTTATATTTCCAAGCACAAGCAATATCAAGAATGGTCAATGAATTCTGTCTGCATCTGTTAGCTCTTGGAATCTGCTTTCTATAGGATCCAAAGATTAAAGACCCTTGCACACAATTTAGGAGCACAGATTGAATTAAACTTTCAGGCTTTATTATAGTGTCTGATGGAATCCTTCAAAGCAAGTTCAGATCCTCTGCAAACTGGATTCCTAATACTATAACAACCTTTTTAAAATCAAGCATTAAGACACATCCAGGGACGACAGAGGTAGCACAGCAGGAGAGAAAAAAATAAACCCTGCAAAGAGCTCAGTTTGCCCATCATCTCAAAGCCTATTTTGAAAATAATTATTAAGCAGGAATCAAATTATGGTCAAAAAAGGAACCAGCTTCCTGTCTGGAAAATACGCTTTCCTAAGTTAGATTGTAAAACAAAAGGAAGGATGTAACATTTTAGGGCTCACCTCATTGTGTAAAGCAACGTCCCATCCTCTGTGATTCGTAATAGTTTATTTGGCATTGTCATGTTATGAGCCACTGACTTCTTTCCATTGTGGAAAAAGGTATCAGGTGTCCAAATTTTGCTGGCCATTAAATTATTTAACCGGAGAACAGTCATAGGTCCTTTGAATTTTAATCTCTCATCTTTCCAGCTTTGGCGGAAAAATACATCTATAGTGTATTCCTACATCAGAATTGAGGAAAAAAGGGAAAACACTCATGATGTCATATGTTGCAATACAAGAACTCAAAAAGTATGTTCTTATCATTCCCTAGAAGCAAGATGGCTATTAATGAAATTAATATCAGAATGTTTATTTTCTGTACTACTTACAGTGCACCCGAAGCTGGTTATTAAACAGTTACAATATCATTACTGGGTTCAACAGAATAAACATCAGGAAGAACAGCATTTCAAACATTGCACATGAGTTAGAGATAATAAAATGGAAACAAAATAATTCACCTTTTTCCCAGTTAAACTGTAATTTGAAGCTGCAGATAGGTGGCCAGTATGTGTGGCACAGGAAATGTGTGTCAGAGCAAAATAAACCTCGTGAGACAGGGTCTTACTACAGCCTGTTCTGAATGTCTCGTTAGCATCAACACATCATGAACCTGCAGAAAGTTCAGAGTTCACTAAAATTATGTGGTCTGACTGATGAGATGTGGAATGGTTCATTGGGCTAAAACCTTGGACAGCTTTGGGCCAAGAGCCACAGCCTCATTCCACAGGGACTGGGCCAGTGGGGGAGAGAAGCAGTGGCCGATTCAGTGAACATGGGGCCAACCAAAATAACCAACACTCACTATAAAATGAGAGAAATATTTGTGACAAAGCAGCAGGAACCGAGTTAAGAGTGAGAGGGCGAAAGGAAGAAAGCTATGTTGGAATATTATACATAAGATACGGCTGTATGTGGGGTGAAAATGTGAAAAACTGGGAATGCAGAAGAGTACAGCGTTTTCCAGGGAAAAATCACGCCCTGACATGGAAGTTCAGTGTGGGATTATCCTGCCCTTCCGTTAGATCTTGTGATAAACATCAAAAGCAGTTATCGAAACATGGCTCTAAATTACCCTGAATGAGACTTTTGGCTAAGAAATGGAACCTTTGCTGAGATCTCCTGTGAATGGAGGTGCCAAATCCTGACACAGAGAGAACTCCTGGGTGTGAAGGCACACGGAGCTATAAGGAACAGAGCTGTCCTGACAAACATGTTAGTAAAGAGAAATATCCTGGAAGGAGTGTGCAAAATGTGTCCACAGCAAATTTCATTAGATTTGTGCTTTTTAACAACCAGCAACAGTCCAGCAACATGAGCACTTTGGAGCTGTTTATTCCTTGTGCAACTATTAGCAAGAAGGAATGGTGATTCTTACTGATGAGTGCTTTCCTGCTTTTAGGATACGAAATGCCTGAATAAATTTTTTGCTGACATGGAAATGTAGTTACGGGGGGTGTTCTAATTTTGGGTTTGTTCAGTGGATTTTCTAATTTAATTTTATTTTATTTATATCCCAGACCTGTGAATCATTTTGGTCCATACTTAGTTGCATTCCCCTTTTTTTAATCACTTGCTCAATGAACTGCTGAAGCCTGAATTTATTCAGCTTCAGTGAAAGCAGTTTGCACTTATAACCAATTACTTGCTTCAGAATTTTGCTGGGTCACGGCCTTAGGTTGAATTGTGACAAAATCCTGTCCCAGGTGTACAGGAGAGTAGGAGAGAAGGATCTGTAAAAGACAGTATCCATCATTAAAATTTTGGATTTCTTCCACGTTTTACTAACACCAAAGAAAATTTCCTCCTACACACATGGGAAAGGTAAAAGACTTGTCCAGAAGGTGACATCATTTCAGTGTGCATGGAAGCCATTCCCCTTTTCTCTCTCAGCTGCAGAGGAGGTGAGTGGGAGGTGGTACAGGTTGAGAAGAGAGACTCTGGTTTTTCCCTTTATACAAACAGAAGATTCATTTGCTGGAAAAGGACAAGGAGTTAGAAAGATTTGATAAGGGTCCTGACAGCGTAAGATAAAATTCAATTAAAAAGCAGCTGACAGGTCATGCCTGGCACAGACTGAATCTTTCCCTATCCCAGGCCATTGCATCATGTAAAATGAATTAATTTTGGCTGCAATATCTCAGCTCTTCAGCTTTCACTGCCTACTTTAGCATGTACATTAATTCTCCTCAAATGAATCCTGACAGACAGCTGATCTTTAGGGCCGAGCCATCAGATACTCTGATTAGGGCTTTCTTCTCCAGGAAGGGGTCACACAGAACAAGGGAGCAGAAGGATTTTCTCCAGACCACACACAATAGCAGTGGCCTGTGTGCAAGCGTGTGAGTGAGGTGGAATTGGGAACCCTGAATTCTCCACAGCACAGACTCTTCATTCCATAGTGTGCAGGTTAGAAAAAGAAGATTCCTATCTGCACTTTGAATAAATTATATGGTATTGAATATTTATAACACTTTGACTTAAATGTTCTCTAATTTACTCTTCTAATACCTCTCCCTGGTGATTGTTTATTCACAGGGCAGAGCACTCTGTGGTCTACATGAGGTGCTGTACAGGACGCAACTAAGACAGATAATCATTCCTGAAAAGCTTACAGCACAGAAAAACTGGGAATGAAGGTTTACTAGGAAAAAAGTTCTGCCTTTATGAAAAATTTTAAAATGCTTCTTATTCCAAATAATATATATCAAAAAATTTCACAGAAATGACAGTTGGTGTGAGAACAGCCAAATATCTGTTGATCAGTTCAATCCACCATGTGAACATGCCTGAAAACCTGCAAAGTTCTCCCAAAAAAGATGATTTTATTTTAAAAAATGCTCTTCTCCTGTTTAACTTTATTCACAAGTGTAAGAACAAGCCAAGACAGTCTCTTTATAGAATAACAAGTTATGTCTGTGCCGTTCCTAGGAGAGTGCACTGAGTGGGTGGGAATACCAAGCACCCCCTGATTTCTCGGTGGCAGAGCCTCGCTAGATCCCTGCACACAGAGTGCTGGTGTCTCAGCGAGGCTGTGCTGTCCCCACACTCAGTGTGAGCTGGAGGAGCCCCTGGGCAGCCCCAGCCCAGCTCAAGCACAGCTCATCCTCCCCTTGCCCCCAAACGCTGCTCGTGCAGCCTCTCGCCCCCTCCCCAGGCTGGGCTGCCCACGGGGGGATCTGGGGAGCCCCCAGCTGGGGATGTCCACATCCAGCCTGCCCCGTGCACAGAGACTGCACTGAGTGCACAGCTAAAATTGATAGAAACTCTGTATCCTGGTAAACTCTTCCATTTCTCTCTCTGCCTCTGATTTCACACCTAGCTCCTCAACCAAAGGATTTGACACGAGTAGGCTGCACACGTTACTTTTTACGGGAGGCGAGTAGGAGTTTTACACTAAATACTTTTCTGTGAATTCTTTAGTTTTGCAAAACATGTGAACACCTGTCTCGGTGTTTCATGGTCACACACTTTATTAAGAGGATGATGAATTCTTTCTCCTGTTTAACTGACTGAGAAACAGGAGCCAGCGTGGTATGGGTATCATGGCATTGGTTGCAATTATAAATTTGACTGTAGTTTTATAAATTCTGTTTTCCAAGCAATCAAAAGTGCTGTCTTTTCATAAAGTTCACTTAGAAAAATAAACTGTCTTGTAAAAGTTACTTTTTCTGGTTTTCCATTCCTCAACATTGTTTTAAGCAGTCAGAAGCTTGTAATAACCTAGTGTTTAAGGCCTGTCTACATTTTTAGTTCAAATTAAGCAGCTAACAATTTTGTAGTAAGAAATGGAACTTGTTTCCTTTCCTCTAATTATTTTTTCTTTTTTTTTATCTTTCTTTTTTTAACTGTATTTAGCTAAATGTAGCCAGCTACAAGTTTGAACTGCTTTCATTTCTTCATTTAAATTAATCAGGATGTTTCCAGCATTCATCCTTGTACAGCATCCAGCAGATACTGGCGGCTGCAGCCCAGGCTTTCCCTCTCAATAGCAATCCACTTGAGCAAACCTCATCTAAATGCAAAATTTTAAGTACCTTATCCGTATTTCTACACAACTTTTAGTATCTCTTAAGACCAGGGCTCACAACATCTTCATTCAGTTTTCTGAACTTCTCCATTCCCCGCAGTTATCTGGCAATTTGATTTTAATATTCATTCTGTAAAGTGACACTAATTCTCTCATTAATCTTCTCTTTTTAGCAGCCAGGATCTAGGAAAGTCACTTTCCATTGATCAGTAGCTTTTAATATAAAAATACAGGTTAGACTGTACAGATGTCACACTGTAGGCATAAGTGTTAATTGCATTTTAAGATGATGATCTTTCTTTGCAAATTGGATCAGTGATGTGCCAGCAAGGACCTAAGCAATCATTCTCCCAAGAATATGGATCCAAACCCTAATGCATTTTGTAATATATTATGTAGCAAATATAAAGTCTGTTAAAACAAGTTATTAAAGTCACTGAGGCTTCTAATTTCAGGGCACTTAAATGCAGTCACAGCAGCAGGAACAGTAGCACATAAAAGCTGATGGCATTTTTGGATCAAGGGCTTAAAGAAAGTCCAGCCTTAAAAGGGGTAAATAAGTTATTGCATAGATCTTTCATCCTCCAAATTAAAGAGACAAGAGAAGATGAGTGCTGTAGAAATACAGGCCATCACTTACCATGTCATGGTCTGAAACAGGCCCAAAGCTGGTGACGAAGATGTCAGTCTTCACTTCGGTTACACGCTCTGATGAAGCAGGAAATTAGGACATTGAGTGTCTATCAACAGCCTTCATTAGAGCTAACCACTACCAATTCTCACAATAAATAGAAAAATTATTGGCTTTGATTAGCCATTCTGAAATTGGTCTGCAATACGGTCCTGATAATTTACTGCTTCTAGATGTAATTTCACAGTCAATATTGTCAGCAACAGTTCTTTTATTACAGTTTTTCCACAGAACTTTTTGAGATGCAACAGCACAGCAGCTGCAGTTCTGCTGTTGTGGAAACCTTTTCACTCTTTGACCAATAAATCTTCTTGTCTGACGCTATAACCAATGCTGGATATTGTCCACAGTACTCTGTAATCTCATTGGGTACTCAGTTTCTGGGCAAGCTGAAATCAGGTCTCTAATAATGAACCCTGGGCTTGCGAGTTATGTATTCTATATTGAGACCCGAGAACACGGAAGAAAGAGAGAGAACACATTATGGTGCACACAAACATTAATATCCTTCATTGGTATGAGTTAGAAATGGCTGTATTACTCTTGACTTCAACAAACAAAAAGGAGTTGAAACTTTTCCAAATAAATATCAGCTGAACTTCCCTATTGAAATCATCTGTGTAAATTTTTTCTGAAAGTGAGCTCTCCAGTCCTTTAAGCCTCAATGACAGATTGGTATAACTAACACTTCAGAAACCTGTAACATGTACGTAACACAGATTAAATGTGTATGCTGTACCATAAAGCTGCACTCCTCTGTGATTTCCAGGATGTACATTTGCTCCATGGCACAATGCCACTGGACATCCCAGAAGGAATTGGTGATTTTAGTGGTCACAAGTGCTGAGACACCTGAACTGGTGTGGATCTCCAGTAAGAGATCCAACATCTGCCTTCTGCAGAGGGACTGCCAAGAGACACTTTGAGAAACACCCAGGCACAACCTCCCTTCCCCTCGTCTCCTCCACACGCACACACAGGATCAGTCACTCCTGAGAACACTGGTGTTTTCTAGGGCACACACGGCAAAATATTCACCCAGGATGGCACAGATCAAAATAACCCCGTTGGATTAAATATAGCTGCAGGGAGTAACACCACCTGGAGGCAGGAATCCAAGCAGAGCTGAGTGGAGCTAAACCCCATCAGCTTCCCAACGTTAAGGTGACGTAAATCTGAATACATTTACTATTGTGCTTCACGAGCCAGCCTGGGCATTTCGGTAGAAGTTTCAAATGAGGAAGGAGTGATAACCTTTCTGAAATAACTTTCAAAATGTAAATAAATTGAGCAATCTGGAATATTAAAAGGAATCCTAAAGAAAACACAATAGCATGTGTATAGCAAGCAGACATGCAGCAGACAAAAATTTTCCTAAGACTAAGAAATATATATGTAGCTATTTGGATAATTTTATTTAAATACTGTAAAATAATTAACGAAACTCCCCTAATTTAATACAAGCCCCTGATTTCAAAAGACTTTTGACCGTTTAAATATGATTTGTTCCATCTGCCAAGAAAATTCAGACTGAAGGCAAGTAAAATAAGGAATCAGGGTTAAGCAGCCAGTTACGATATACATTTCTGTATCTACAAAAGTTCTTATGAGAATCAGTGTTCTACAATGCTCATACAGGTCTTTCACTTTCATTCAAAAAAAGTGTGCAACTCCTAAATACATAATAATGGAAGCAGTTTCATATCAATATCTAGTATAGATACAATAAAATATGTCCTTTTGTGAGACAGCAAAAATCAAGAAGTAACATTAGATCTGATTCTACTGCTGGTCTAGGAATGCAGTGGATGACCCATATTCCATTCATAAATTAATGCAAAAATTAGGTGGTATCAAAAGTAATCTTCAGGACTTGTCAAAATGATGACATTTCCAATGTATTATTCACAATCAAGGAAAGTAAAATACTATTATGTGGCTGAACTGCTTAATATTATTTTTATTCTTTATATCTGTGACTGAGACATGTCAAAAGTACAGTGACTATCGAGAACAGCCCTAGACAGGTGAAAGTTCCTCCTCAGGTGTCCACTTGAATTAATATGTGACCTCATTGTTGTTTACAAACTTCTCAAGTAAGTTAAAGAAATTTCAGTATTTTCTTGACATCTAATTGTTTCTGGACTTAAAGTTCATGGTGAGAATTTGGCTTTCTGTAACTGAAAGAGGAATGTGGTTGTTCAGAAATTACTTGACTTGGGAGGAAAGGATTCTGTCCTTCAGCCCATCACCGTCACACAAGTTTCAGAGGTCATGTATGAAACAGTGGGCAGGAAAAGGACATGAAAATTTCCCAGGGTCCAGTAAACCTTTGCTGGATGGACTCCAGCTACCGAATCACCTTTTCTTAAGACTGAGAAACTGCTACCATCCCGAATTCTGTTAGCCCTTTACATACTGAAAAGTGACTCTCAAATGGCTTTTAAAGATCTTCCATCCCGATTCTCCACCCCTCTGTCTTCTTTCTGCTGAGGCACTTTAGGAGAGAGAAGGTTCTAGAAGCTCTCCAGACACAAAAGGATGATCCTTAAGAGTCCCAGCTCTGAGCGAGAATAAATTAAATATTATATTTAATGTAATTCAGCTGGTTTGCCTTGCACAAACACAGAATGTGCTCTTTAAATCAGCACCATATCAGGTTGTGCTATGTTCAGTTCTGGCTTTGGGAGATGCAGTCACAGAAGAGAGGCTGAGGCTTAAGGAAATCACTTGAGGACCAAAATGGAAACTTGAGACTTTTGCACTAAGAAGGAAGATTTCCAAGGGAGTAAAAAAATAAGCGATACTTTTTATTTCTACATAGTGTTGAAAATAATTAAATTGCATGTAAATCACATGAAAATGAGAAAATTCAGATTGTGAACTCAGAAGAGATTGTGTTATCTTCACACTGATCATCACACTTTTGCAGTGCACCTCATCCCGTCAAATGCAGATAAACCAATGTACAGAACACCAAAGTATTTTTTTTTTCTTTGGTGTGTACCTCGCTTTCAAGACCAATGAAAAAGTGTGTATCAAAACACAGAAAAAGATTAGTCGCTCCAAAGCCATATGGAAGTTTTGAAATTTTTGTTTTCTGTTTTACTGATTAGATGATTCAACTGTGCTTTGTTAAACGCTTCAGAAGTTGTGAGTCACTCCTGCCCAGGCCATGTGTTTACTCATACAGTTGGGATATATATTTAGAATCAAGGTTACCCATGTTCAATTTGCATCCTGATTGCCACGGGAAGGCTTAAATTGTGCATTTTTCAGTAACCACAAATCCTGAGCTGTATTCAAAACCTTCACGATGTCCCTAAGAACTGGAGAAAATCTTAGTCATTGACTAAAACAGGCTCAGGTCAGGAGCTGACTGGATTGCTGAAGAGGAACCCAGCAGTTCTAAGGATGCAGTAACTGTGTCTCTTGACTGTGACATCGATCTCATGAACCAGGAGTAATGTAGAGAAATCTCTAGAACATGTAATGATTTCAATAAAAAAACCCTGAGGAAATTATTAATGACTTACTGGGTTTACTACAAGGCAACCACAGGCTCCAAGTGGTTTCTGAGCAGCAAAAAAGCAGCTGAGTAGCACACCCAGCCCCTCCGGAACAAAGCTCTGGGCGACTGATCCACGTACAGCTATGAAAGCATCAGTCAACGTCAACAACGGTAATTTCGCTGTTTACAAACACTGTGTTTTGCTAATGGTGCTAGACTAGCGTAAACTCAAAATTAGTAACAATAAATATTTTGATTTAAACTCCCAGGGATCTCATTATTGCCAGAATTGTGACTGGATTGTAAACTGAGAACAAAATAAGAAATACAGTTTGATTTAAACAGCAGGGAACGAACCTATTTATCAGGAGAGACCATACATTAACTGTTTCCCTTTATGACCTACTGCTACTTGAGCACGAGGCTTATTCAAACTGCACGTTTTGGTGGTTTAATTCCATTTTTTGGTAGTGTACTTGTTGTTCCTGCATGTCTTGTGTACATCTGTGCTATAATCGTTAATGTGGGAGAGACTTTTCCTCTGGCTTTGAATGAAAGGAATTTTGATACCTGTACCGTGTACACTTGGACTGAGCAGCCCAGCTGTGTCCTGTGAAGTATTTTGATTGAAGAACCAGAACAAATGCGCTCACATGAATTTTGTGCTGCTGCTTCAGTAAGAGTAGAGACCAAAAGGGAGAAGACTGAGCCGTCCTGTGATCACCCACTGCAGCCTGTGCTGGGTTTACTGGGACTTGCACATACCAATTAGCAGCTCAAATCTCCTCATAACCTACCTACTTCTCTACTCTTTTATTAAATCAATATTCCTAGGATTTTCTAAAGCTTTTTACAGTTGTCTTTACATTAATGTGGTGCCTACAGAGTGGAAAAAAAAGAGACCAAAATCAGCCCCTTCAGTTTTACAAAGTTACCTGCAGCATCTGGTCCTTCTTTACTTACAGAATAATGGGTAGGGTTGAGTTCTTTTCATTCAGGTTTAACTTTTTCATTAAGCATACAAACAAAACCCTTATTTTCCCTAAACTTTACATTAGCTCAGATATGTTAAAATCCAACCATTTCCATTGGGACCAACGGAGAGGAAGTTTTATCATGTTTATATATAATGTTCTCATGAAACCGAATTTTGAAACCAAATTAACATAATACTGTGAGGTTCATTTTCCCACCTCTTCCGCTCTGTGGAAGTAATGAACTGCCTGAGACTGACTGATGTTCCATTTAATGACAGTCCCACTCAATTCTGATAAACATTACACAGGACACATCAACAAACACCTTTTATTGATAGCATAAAATATAATTCTGTTCAATACTCAAGCTGATAATCTGCTTGGGGTGATCTACTGGGCATTCAACCCAACAGTAAAACCAAATTTAATTTAGGAAGATTCTGGTCTGACAAATCGAACCCATTGTTGTTTGTTCTGTAGTACCCTTTCTACCAAACAATCCCTCTCAGAGGGATAAGCCACATTTACCATTATTTTAATTTAAAAGGTCCCAGAGCATGTGATGTCCTTTAGTTTTAGAGCAGGGAGATGCGCTGTGCAGAGGTGAAAGTCCTAGAAAATCTGTAACTGCCCCTGATTAATGAATCTCATCCCCAAACACACCCTGCCCTAGGAAAATCTTCCCTGTCACCACTGTGGCACCCCAAACCTGCTGTGGTGGCCACCCAGGGGTCATCCCCATGTCCCACATGCAGACAGCCCTGAACAAAAGGGAACGGCAGCTCCAGTTACCTGAGGAGCTTATTTTCCCCACCCTTTTTCATTGCTCTTCAATTCTTTTAACTCCCACTCTAGACATAGTGCTTTACTCAGAAAGATCACTGCACTCTGAGGTGAATTTTCATTCTTGTTTCACTCCTTCCTAGCACTAATTGATCCTTCATTTTCTTCAGGACTGTGTATTTGAATAGAGATCAGCATCTTTATTATTTAGGCCATTTTTGGTCACCTCTAGCTCTACAGTCCAGGTAGTTCCCACAGAAAGTTGTGCCATTACCTCAATGACTTCCCTGGGGTTTTCCCCTCATGTCTGACATGATTTCCACTTTTCAGCCTCAATGTGTTACTCCATGCAAATCCTCCTCCTTGCTTTTTGTAAATGATTATCCTTTCACAGAGTCAACAGGTGTCCTCTAGTATGATTCACATAATTTTACGTTCATTTTGAAAGTTCTATTTTCTACGCGTAAATAACTAAATGTAACTATTGGTTCATGTTTATGGATGGGCACAACAGATGCTATGCCCTAGCAGTGTCTCACTAAGTGACTAAGCCCACATATGAAGGAGGCAAAACAAGTAAATAGCATAATTTGTATCAATAATTATTGATAAGAAGTGCAAATGTGCTAATGCATAACATGGTGTTGCGTGCTCTTTTGAAAAAGAACCAGATTAATTTTATCAACGACGCCATTTTTTGAATAACAAGCATTTTCAATCACTGTAATTTTTGCCTATGGGTCACCAACTCCATTGTTTAATATTCTCGTTAATGAGTAATAATTCCTTCTTTCCCCCTTGTTTAATGGCAAAACGCTCAGAGCTTCTCATTTAATTTCAGATATGGCCTTACTGGGTTGTCTGATGAATGATAATTTTCATTCCCATGCTCTTTATGGAGCATATATAATTTTTAGTTTTCCTTTTGAAGTAATACTTCAAAAGAAGATATAAAAAAAAGGAAAGGGAGGAGTTAATCTAGCATTGATTCTATGCATGTTTAAAGAGGGATTCAAAATTCAGCACCTCTAAATTTTTCATTCTCTTCGTGCTCCACTTTCTACCTTGGCTTGGCCATGAATACACAGTAGAGCTCCTACAAGGAATCTTTGCAACGAGATCTCTGCAGAAGGTTATTCATCCTCAGCCTCACCAGGACACTTCTACCAAACAGTGAAACTCCTCACCACACTGACAGGATGTTTGCAAACTTGGGATTGAGAAATGTCATGGTGTGTGTTTCAAAAAGGATGAATTTACTCCTCTAAATAACTAGAGCCAAGATCAAGATCAAACCCCTTTCACAATTCATTACCATTTTTCAGTAACAGAAGCTGCCTTTTCATCACCGAACGCTTCATGCATACACATAATGGCAAGGGAGGAGAAACAAATAACCTTACTGAAGAAACTCTATCATCTACCTTTTCTTGCATAGGTAAAAAGAGGGAAATTGCTCTCTTTCCTGTTTCTGTTCATGCACACAGCTCTGTTCCTGTAGGTGTACAGATCTGAAAACTGCACTCCAGGAGGAGAGGTCGTACCGGGATAACCCGAGGGCGTTTTCTGCAAGGTGCCCTTTTCTGTAAGACAAAGTAACTGCACCACGCATTGTTTTACCTCAGCTGCTGTTGCTCAGAAGGCATAGAGAGAACAGAAGAGACAGTTTTGGATGATTGAAAGAGTGCTACACTGCACTCGGTGATACACAGATTTACACTGGGTCTAACAACATAAAATTTATCAACACAACATATAATGAGGGTCTCTGGTCTCTTGAATGCTCCAATAGCTACATCACAGCTAATGTGGAAGGAATGAGATTTAGAGCTAATTCTGTATATCTAAAAATCCTGTTACATTGGTAGATTTCTTAACTTTGGCTTCAGAGTGGATAAAAATTGTGTTCTGATCAAAATATTTAACAAGAAACCATCACTGATGTTGGGAATAAAAATGAAACTACTGCTTTTCCATGCATTTTAAAATTTCCAGTAACAAGGCATGCTATTATGGAAGGGTATTGAACTTCCAACTGCAAAACTCATGCTATATTTGATATATTGGTTTAGATTTCTCACTGGATATTTTTATGCATGGAACATTTCAGAATACATTTCCCCATTATACCAAGGCTCTGAATCAACTGTCAAAATTGAGTCATCCTGAGGTGCTTCACTCGTATGTAGATTTAGATACCTTAGGAAGGAGGTTTCGAAGACGTGAATTTTCAAATTTCTGAGCACACCCTTTATTGTAAGTTGCCACCAGGACTGAAAACATCAGCCTAGGTATTTGTCCCTAGTTTTTGAAATCTATAGCTTATATCTTTTGAATAATGCTTTATTCAACAGTCAAAAGAGTAAATCTACTTCTTACTGTACTTGATTTCAAACATTAATTTACTGCCCCCAATTTAATCAGATGTGGGATTTTTTTAAAAGTCATAATACTCTTATTTCTGGTGTTCATAGCTAACAAATATGAGAGAAATTTGCTGAACTGACACTGTGAAAATACAGTATACTGTGCAGGAGGAACCTGTGATATCCGAGGTTCTTGGTTCCAGGCAGGAACAGGCAACACGATTCAAAACAGGAAGGATGCAAAGATTATTGAAACTTCTTTAACCTTTAGTTAGAGAAACTACTCCAATCCTTCCTTCCCTCCTCCCCGCACTTCCCATCACTCATTGTTACTTTCAAAAGCCATACAAATTGCTATTTAACTTGGTGAAGAGATTAATTTCCTTTCTGTCAGAAGTGAATTTTAACTGGACAAGATGATTCTTTCATGAGCACACCTTTGAAGCCTGCATTCAGAAACATTATATATAAAGACACAAACGTAAGAGCTGGTGCCAATGTGCTTAGTTCTCTAAATAGCAATCCAGGGAGTGAGAGAAAATCCTGACCCTGCATCTCCCTTTGTTTTCTCTTCTAGGATCTGTTAAACAAATCACAATAGCTATAAAACTCCTATAAGAAATCATCATATGCTCAGATTTTTCATGTAGACATGTACCAGCCTCTACACAGTTTACAGAGTCTCAATTATTTAGTGCCTTCTGTGCTTCATTTGCTGTGATGGAGTAGCTGACTGAACTCCACAGTTGCACTAAACCAAGACTAAAGGAGCATTTATCTACCCTAGGTCAATGGTTCACAAGAAAGCAGGCAATAGTACTGGCAGATAAAAGTAAAAAATTACTCTTATTCTGTTGTGTATTACCTGAAATTGCACACAAAGATTTACAGGCCAAGACATTTTAAAATGTGTTAATTAATACTTTCTAAACAGAATTTTATCATTAGCCATTCCTCAAAATCAGTGAAGGCAAATGATTGAAGAGCCTGGCTCACAATTCAAGAACAAGTTGCAAGATGGTGGCCTCAAACCACAGAACAACCTTACACTTGATTACCTTCCACTTCATCCACAGGAGATGACAGAAGAACTCTTAATGTGATACCCCTTCATATTGCAGTTCCTCTGAGAGTGATTATGGGGAAATAGTCTGAACTACACTTTGTGGGGTGGGTTGCTGTGTTTTATTTCAGCTGATGAGTCCAAAAGGGAAAAAAAAAAAGAAAAGAAAATATCTGAAAGGAGTAAAGCCAATCTTTTCTCACACAGGAAAGAACAGATTCGTGTTTGTCCATTTAGAATTCCCATGTTTGTGAACAGTAAGCTTTTAAGACCCAATTTTGGGATCATGTCACAGAACAATCCAAGAGTGAACACAGAGATGTTGATGAAGACCAGGCTTTGTAACAATTTTTTATAAAGACACAACTGCAATGTGGTTTTATGCCTTTCTCTGGATTCTGCACCAAGAGCAGAGGAAGAAAGACATTTTTACCAAACTGTGAAGAAAAAATGTTACAGAAACAAATCCTTACATACGTAAGCAGAAAAAAAAAACAACTTAAAAACTTCTCTGAGACAATCTACTAGCTGATTGGGTATCTACAAGGGTAGATTGATACTTTCACTTTTAAAAAACCAAATCTTCTTATGAAAATAGTCACAGATATATGGGTGTTTTAGGCCTCATTCATCAACTTGTCATTTGTCAAATTGTATTTTTTTATCTTTTATTCTTTGTACATTCAAAATTTTACAACCATTCAGAGGTCTTCTTGAATTGTGAACCATTTTTTTCTTCTTTTGGGTATAAGTGTGAGAAAACCAAGTATGCAAAAGACAGGGAAGGCACGGCTTTTGGGAAGAACAAAGCTATATATCAGCATTACTTTATGTGTATATGCAAACAGAACTGAAACAAGTATATTATGGAAAAAATAATAATGTTTTAACTGATTTTTTTATCCAGCCTGTAACACTGAAAATCATAATACAACACACCTCCCAGTCCTGGCCTCAGGCGGTTGTCGTAGCCATCCAGCAGCCGATCCAATATTCTGGTGAACACCGTGGTGTTGTCTTTAAGTTCATCTTGTGATGAGGTTTGTCCGTAGCTGAAATACACAACAGTGAACAATGAGAAACAGTAATCCACCAATAACCTCAGGAGACAGTCATTCCAAAATCCGTTTAATCTCGCTTTTACTGCTCTGTGGTCACATAACCTCCTCCATACAACAAGATTGTAGAGCTTTATAGAGTTCTTGCACATTTACATTTTCTCCTTAAATTGCAAGGGTTTTTTTAAATCATAAAAAATCAGTGCCCCTCTAGAAATGGCGAGCAAATAGAATGTCAGTTCCTTAATGTTTATCTCATTACTCCTTAATGTTTATAATTGCTAATATATATTTTCCTCAGGAAAATGCTCATTTGTCAGCAAGGAGCAATGTGTTTAATTCATAATAGCTATAAAGGGTTTGCATACAAAGAAAGATACAGTAATTTAGAACACTGACAAGTACTGACAAAAATAGAGATATCTTCCTTTTAAATATAGAAGTAGATCGAGTGAGGGTGCATTTTCACAGATCAATATATATAATTTTGCTTTTAATTCTCATTTTCCTGTAGCAGTTAGATTTGGAGGAATATCTCCATCTTTTCCTTTCAAATGCGTAACAAAACCATCTGTTGATATGAAAATCTCTTGGGTCTATAAAGCTTCCCTTACAGATCCCTATGAATATCTCTAACTCAGTCAAAGGTCCTGACATTTTACTTGAAGAAGGATAAAATTAAAACTCTTTGAACTCAGCTCCCAAAATCTCACTTCCATCAATACAAATCAGAATGAAATCCTTCGGCTTAATGGTTTCTGTCTGCTGTAGATGACACCAGAATCAACCTTTTCCTTAAATTTGAGACCTTTACCTAATACCCTGCCAGAGATGATTCCCTTAATCATAGATTACACTTGTCTTAAATCCTAACCCAGCAGCGCTTTCATTCATTGCTGGGAAGGCTTCCATTGCAAACACGTGGAGCCATCACGGCTAAAAGCAAAAGTGCTGCAAAACATCATTTTGTGGGACCCGTTTCTACTGAACTGGAGACACAGTGCAGCACCACAAACTTCCCTAAGGATCAGAGCTGGTGACAGAAGTGATTCTGCCACTGGCCAGTCTGTTTTCCATCCGGGGTACGCGGTTCTGGGTGCCCTGCCAGTCCTTCCTGCTCTAACCACCAAAAACCCTCTCAGGAGGGATATGATGTGACAGGAAATGATCAGGTTCTGTTAAAATATCTATGAAATTATTTTTCTGTGAGCTGCATCAGTCAGACATCTTTGGATCAAATACAGAGAGCAGGAGGAAAGATACCCTGAATATGGGTACTCCAGAAACGCTTCCAAGTTTATTTTGCAGCACAGTTTTGTGTATTTAACACTACAAATTTCAGTCAGTTTCAGGACTGACATCCACCAAAGTTTTAATAATTTTGGGGTTATCTCCATTGGGCGTGATGTTTTAATGCATATAAATCACTATTTCTAATGAAAAAGACAAAATCCCTAACAGTTTTTAAAAAGTACTATGAATTTCCTCCAACCATATCATACAACTTCACTTAATCAAAAAAGGTTGGTTTATATTTATTGATCAGTTGAATTTTAAGTCACAGACATTAATTTTTCTTATGCTTCCTCTATGTTACCAAATGACAAGTTCTCCTGCTGCCTCTAGCAAGCATTTTATCTTTCAAAGGATCTTTCCTCACACACCTTCCCTAGAACTGCAGCACGGGACCTTCAGTGGATTAAATTTTCTATTAACACTCACTGTCAGAAAAAAAAGCTGTTCTTCATACATATCTCAAGGATAGCAGAAGGTCATGAGTATTAAGGTGGGAAAAGGTCACAAACCCACTTCAGGAACGTTAATGGTAAATAAATGAGGGTGTTTGCGAGGAGGCACCTGGAAGAGGGGCGGCAGGCAGAGCAGGTGGCCGGGCTGGGACACAGGGCCCCGCTTCCATGCTGGGAGCCACATTTGTCAGAGCCCTCACCTGCTCTTCCCACCATTTTAGCAAAGGTAAAAAGCACCGTGAGGGCTGGGTTTAGCTGACATATGGTCACAACAGGAAGATTCTGAACATTTGTGCACAGACTGCAACTCCAGAAGGATTGCGATTTTTCGTTCAAAACACACGTATTAAAATAGTCCTGTTGCTGGGCTTTTTGATGAGAACCGGAGTGACATGGAAGACTTTCTGTATGACAGACACTTTATCTAATTTATCAATCGTTTTCTATCACAAAGCATTAACAACACTCCAGAGGGAAAGCAAGGCAACTAACTATGACAAAATGGCTTGAAACCCTGATCTGCCTCGGGTAAGGTGTGTACATTTTGAGGAAAAAAGTGACTATGCAATTGTGTTTGCACATTAAACCCCAGTCTCATAAAAAACTGTGCACGGACTCCATCTACAGGTCATTATAATCCTGACACACCATCGGATTTTTAAGCCCTGGTCCAATGCGTTTCAATTCTCACGTTACGAATGCACATGCACCCATTACAGCTACAATAAATCTATGTCCATAGATACATATGCACATATCTATAGAATAAACATGCTTTCACCAAATTCTCTAGCTAGGTCAGATGAAGCACTTCAGGAATACTTCAAATCTTGCCTTAATGTATTATAAAAGTAAAGGTATTGTTTCTAAAACATTATTCAATACAGCAGCTGTTACATGAATCACCCAATCTTTTTTTTTTTTAAAGGAAGTGCTCTTGTGGATGAACCTTTACCCTTTGCCCACTCCACACAAATTTAAAACCTTCAAGGCAGTCAGAAAATAAGTTCCTCTAGAACTGTGAATGCATAAGAAAACACTATGGAGATCAAGACACGAATAGATCTTTAACGGATCACTATTGACAATAAAAATATTCTACTACTTTCTGGTCTTTAGGTAATGCCATTGAAAAGCACATTAATGTTTTTTATAGTACAAAAATGTATCTGAGGGTCTCCTTAAATATCTTCACTGAATTTTGAATTGCAGACAGTACTTCAAGCACGCTCCAAATTGCTTTAGAGACTTTAGTTAAGCTAGTTAAGCTCCTAGTTGTTTGATGAGGTGTTGTATGATGACAAATTGCTCTTAATACTAACATTATTTTTAGATTATGATTTCAAGAAATATTCCACAAATGCTCAGCGCAGAATGGTCTTTCAAACATAACTATCATGGGCTTTGAGCTTACAAATCCTTCTTCCTGCAAGCAGTCTCTCTTCACCAGGAAAGTCTACTTCAGATTTTCAATACAGCTACTAAGTTAGCACACAGTCCTGACCAACAAAGAAATTACATTATGTGTCTGCTTGCAGGCACAATAAAGTTACTAAAAGCACTTAAATGAGATTAAAAAACCCTCTTCATGATACATTTTCCTCTCTGAAGAAACTTGTATTTCTGAGTAGTCATTATATAAGAATAGAAAAAAATTGTACAGGTGTTTAAGAGGCAGTTTAGTTTTAATTTGTTTCAGAAAGCTTTTGCTTTATTTTCTTCACCATATTGAACAAAAAATTTGTTATGCAAACAAATTGTAGTTTTCTTTTAAACTTCCCTTAGATTTAGCTGGGACTTGAACAGGGATTAACTTCCCCCAATACACTTAGTGCTAGCACAGCCCATGCACTGTTTGTCCTGTGCTGCTACATTAAATTAAAGGTTCCTAAAATATGTTCGTGCATTAAAAAATATCTCCCCACCTTCTTTCAGTCAGTGCATTCAGGAGGAGGCCCCAGGCCCAGAGGCAGTCACAAAGCACCAGGAATCTCTTCATGGTGGACTCTGGAACTAGAAGAAAAATAGCCATTAACATCCACATTAAAGCAGGTATTAGGGAAAAATAAAATCTGACATTGGAAACTTCTGCAGAATAATTTGATGTCAGGCAATGACCTCAGAGCAGTAGAGCTGCTGCCATTCAGGATAAGGGTGCACGGCCTTGGCTGTTCTCCTGTTTCCCTTTTACCTCTAGAGCCAGAAACTGAGGATGGGGTTTATTTTGTGCTAAGAGTGTATTCCTTTTGGCATTATTCTTGAACTTTAAGGAAACAATCACAAGTTAAAGCTGCTGTCCCCAAACTCTGTGGCAATTCTTACTCAGTTCCCTCCTGTGTTGAAAACGTGTCAAGTCACCTTCATAACATTTCCAGACAACCAAGTGTAATTGTTTGGGGTTTTTTTCACTTGGACCAGCCTGAGCCCTTGCAAACCCCTGGGAAGGTGCCAGTGGGTGGTGGTGTGACCGAGGAGAGCGGTGCTCCCCTCACAGCCTCTGCTTTGCTTTGATGTGATGGAAGCAACTTTCTGCTACAGCTACAACAGCCCTCCTCTTCCCTGAAACAGCAGCAGGAAAAGACTAAAATGAGTAGATTCTATCTCTGTGATCTGCTGCTACACAGGCACACTTCAGCGCTAAAGGGCACAATTCATAATGAAACCATGTGCTGACAACCCAGACACCATCTCCTAAATCTCCAGCAGCCTCTCAATGCTGCTAGGAAATGTTTTTGCATTAGCAGCCTTCTCCTCCTCTCCAAACGTCTCCTGTGCTCTCCCCAGACTTCACTGAGTTACTCTCAGTTTACCTTTGAGCAAAAAGTAACAGAACTCAGAAAGTTTCTTCTGCTTTCTAATAAAACATAAAATAAAAAGTTAGCTGATATTTGTGGAATCAGTGTTGCAGATTCAATGAATTGCCCAGGAGATGTTTCAGGTCCCTTTACATATCAATTCAATGTGTGCTGGAATAGAGTCGATTTTTAGGATTCATTACATGAAATAAGGTTAACAAATACGAAGTCTGCATTTCCCCCCAACAGTGAATTGGAGGGTTTTTAACGTGCCTGAGAAAATGAAGCACAGTACATACAAATGTTGTTGTGGCTTTAAATGAAGCTCCCCCAATTCCCTGCACACTCTCAGGGACAATTTAAATCAATAAAATACCGTTACAAAGCGGTATGGAAGCAATGAGATATAATTAATGCGGTTATGGCCAAATGATCGGCAGATAAGCACTGAATGGGGCTGAGCTGATCGAACTGGATGGGAAGGAGCTGGACGTGGCAGGAAAGCGTGGATAAAGATCTTCAGGGACGAGGCTGCATCTTAACTTGCCCTGTAATCAGCCCCCTTACAAAGGGAAAGGCAACATCTTCCAAAATCGCCTTCTCCCGGTCCTGCCAACTTCTGCCTTTGCAAAAGGCTCCTCGGGATGAAGAACGGAAAGTGAAATATTCTGAACTATCTTGATCTGTTGAGCTCCGCGCTTACCCCCCTCCTCCCCACACCACCCCCCCGCTTCGATAAACCCATCCAGGCACTATAAATCCTGAAGAAGGAAAGTTTCTTGCAGCTGGAAAAAGCAAATGTTACCAAAGACTCTGAATGAGCGCTAAAGCCCAGCAGCCCCCGGCCTCCCCCAGCCCGCACCGCCTGAGAAACCAGCGCCGCTTCTCCCATTCAAAATGGGAGCAAGAGCCACGCTTCTGGGAGCGTTTCAGCAGCGCCCACTGGAAAGAAAAGAAAAAAAAAAGGGAAAAAAAAAAAGAAAAAAAAAAGAGGGAAAAAATAAAAACAAAATCGGGGGTAAAAGGGGGGCATTTTGATGCATTTTGACTCACGGTGAGAGATTTGCTCCTCTCTGAGGCTCAAATCGAGACTTGTTTTCCTCCCGGCATTTCAACTTTGCATCCCCCTGCCCGGAGCAGCCACCCCTCCCACCGCGCCCGCGGGAGGGAAAAACCCAAACCCAAAACCCTTCTGCGAGGGACCGGCGGAAATCAGTCCGCGCTAAAAAATAAATAAATAAGATAATTGACAATGCCCATCGATCGCTGCGGATTTTCAAGCTGAAGGGATAAGGNCGCCCCGCCAGTACCTGCGGAGAGAGGGGAGAGGAGCCGCCCGCGCGCCTGGACGCGATGCCCGCAGCCGGGAGCGCCCGGAGGGGTGTGGGTGTGTGCGGGTGTGCCCGGGTGTTCCCGCGTGTGCCCGGGGCTGCGAGCCGCCAGCCGCCCTTACCGGAGCCCCGGCCATCGCCGCCGCTGCTCCGCTCCTCCGGGCTCGCCACCCGAATTTCTCTTCCCAATATTCCGACCGCCGCTATACAACAAAAGCTTTCTCTTTACCAAGACAGTAGTAATACGTCCCAGGGTAAACCGGATGTGAAATAGGCTGTGACTTCATGCCAGAGAGATTTTATTTTAGAAAGGAAGGTGGTACCAAGCTCTCATCTAGAGACCAATCCGCCCATTTTTTATATGCAGCACAATTTAACTTCCAGTCCTCTCGCCCTAATCCCTTTCTCTCTGGCTGCAGACTCAAATCCTTCTACAATCTGCAGCATTATTATTACTGGGGGGGGAGGCTGCGCGGCCGGGGGAGGCTGCGCTGAACATCTTTAGACACTTGCAGTTTACAAAACAGTCTATTTTAAGGGTCGTACATTAAAAATATAACCGATCCGCGTTAGCGTTCAACCTTTGCTCGAATATTTAGTCGAGGCATAAATATGAATGAAGGCTGGCCGGGGCTGTGGAGGATGCAGCACTACGCGTGTGCCTATGGACTGTAGGCACCTATAGGGACCTGCGGGCACACCTCGGCTGTACGCAGACGGGGACAGAGATGCTGTGCCATACTAATTAACCGCAGGTAGCTCGCGTTTTGGGCGAGACCCGTAGGCGATGAGCTCCAGGAGCCGGCGGCTCTCCCCCGCTTCCACACGCCTTTAGTCGGCGGGTGCCACGTCTGCGGTGCCGGGGCTCGGCCGAGGGCTGCGCTCGGGGTCTGCCAGCCCCTGCCCGCTGTCCCGCTGTCCCTCGGGACATTCCCGGCCCCGGCGGAGCCCGGGAGCGCCCGGCTCGGTCCCGCGGGGGGGTTGCGCTCCGGCCGCCCCTGGACACGCACGGTGGTCCCGCCCTGCCCTGCCCCAGCCGCGGGGGCCGAGGGGCACAGCCCTGCCCCAGGTTAGCGCCACTGTCACCCCATCCCCACCTCTCCCCCTCAGTGGGAAGGAGCTGGGCGAGCCCGGCGGGCGCGGGCACTGCTGCGGAGAGGCGAGGAGAAAGTTGGATGCATCAGGTCCAGGGAGGTGTCGGAGCGCGGGCAGCGCGGGCAGCGCTCACCTGCCCTGCACAGGTTGCGGTGCCTTCAGCTCGAGGCGCCTTCCAGCAGCTCCGAGCCTTCTGCAGATTTGTCAGACACTGCTGCCACCAGCACGGCGTGGTCAGCTGTCCTTGCTCTCCTTAACGTAAAGATAAAATGAAGTCCTTCGTCAACAGTATCTCTTCCTTATAAAGCACTTACCAGCGTCTGTGGTGTAAAAAAAAAAAAAAAAAATCCTTATATCATATGCACCTACTGGATTTCAAATACCGTCTACTTTCCCTCTCTTTCCCTCTTACACACATAATGCCATCACTGATTCAGTTTCTGTTCCATCCTATGATGCTGCTCCAAGGGAGGTCAAAATCCATATATCTCGTCAGAGATAACATAAATTGATATATTTTATTACAGTTACGCTAGCTGTTGGAAGCTTTATCCAGATTTTTAAATCAAGTATTGCACATTCTGGGCATCTTCATGAAATGCATGATCTGTTTGTCTCTGTAAGAGCACAAGAAGGTTTTGGTTTGACCCAAGAAACCAATGACATGCCTAGCTGAGGCTGCTGATAACTCCCAAGGTGGCGGTCGTTTTGGGTAAGTGCCTGGCACAACAGTCTAAACACTGCAATGATTTTCCTGAGCACAAGTAAAACAGAAATTTTGTTTCTCAAAGTCCCCTAGAGCCCCAAGTTTACCCCATCATTATGATCAGCACTGAACAGCCACAGGTTACTTTAAAGGCTTGCAATGGACTTTTTGCTTAGTTTCTTGGAATTTCCAAGGTAGCTCATCTCATTTTGATCAAAACTGTTAGCAGTGCACAGAAAGATGGGTAACAGAAAAACCTACCCACTTCCCAAGGAAATTATAAGGAGTGACTTTTGAAATCACTCTTGCATAGACACAATCTTAGTGGCTAGAGGGATTTTTTCAAATATGCAACATTTTCATCTTCCTTTGGTCTTAGCTAACACAATTTACTGTTTTTGTTCTTCCATTGAAGCATGAGAGAGTTTTGCTTAAGCAACAAATAAACTGAGGTCCACACCTGAGTTTACAAAAACAACACAATTGTTACTAAAATACATGAATATTTTGTGGCTGTTAGACCACTGAGATTCCCTCCCCTGTCAATAAGGCATTAATTATATTCTCACAATGACCTTAAACTATTTTTTGAGATGAATAATATATGTTTGCAAAAATAAATCAATATTCAACATAGCTTTGATATTTCATTTTCCCCTTCATTACTCACGAACAAAGAGGTCGTAAGTACATTTGCTGTTTGTGTGTGTCTGTGATAGGTAGCTGGGCAGAAAGAAAGACTGAAAAGTGGGTGATGGAATGGACGGAGATTCAGGTACCTCTGTGCACTAAAATATGCGCACGTGGAAGGCTGAAGCCGTTTCAGAGCCCATGGGACGGCCTCGCATCCTATAGTTTTCTTGACTTATTTTAATTAGTATATAAACAATGGCAACTGGTTTTAGTTTAGCAAAGTGTCAAAGATTACACACGATGTTCTTTGCCTCTTTGCCTCCATGGTCCTCATTGCTGTGTGTCAAAGGATTATCTGTTTTCCCGAGTTCTCACTGGGTGAAAATATTGACCTAAAATTGGAAGCTGTTCATTCTCTCTCTAATTCACATCTGCTCAGTAAGTAGGACAAAACTATTTTTCCTCCATGGCTCAGATTCCTGTCCATCAGTGCTCACATGTAACCCAGATTTTCTCTTTTCCTTTCAAAAGCTGTTATCGCAGTTATCATGTCATTCCATAGTAAACACTAAAAATATTTGGATGTAATCAAACAAATAGGCTGTTTTATGATGGATTGTGTTATCAAGACAACTGCTTTAAAAAAATAAAAGAAAATGCAAATTGTTTTTACCAGCAAAAATGCCCTTTTGAAGGAAAAAAAAGCTAAGTGTCTTGCAATTCTTACTTTTCCCTTTTCCATCTGAATTCCACTGACCTAATCCAAACACGACGAAGGGTAATGCATTTATCAAATAAGTCCATCTGTGGATTTCAGGCACCTAACTTAAGAGGATCTCTTTGAAAATCTCAAGCTATATATAGGAACGTGCATAGTTCCAGTGAGTCTCGGGGTCATATGATTTCATTCTTGAACAAATTGTTCAAATGAGAAAGGAGAGATGCCTGTGACCACACATCTCCAGGAAGCTCAGCGTTAGGTGATGGGCACCTCTGCAGTCTTACAGCCACATTGGGAAAGGGAAGATGTCAGGCAGGGGGGTTTTTTTCAAGACAGCTTTATGGTTCCAGAAAGTTCTCAAAAAGTTATGTCTTTCATGCAACATGGGAATGTAGAACTATATCCTTTAAAAACAATATTATTGAATTTAAAAGTCAGCCAAAGCAGGCTTGGCAGAGCTTCTCTGGGCAATGCTTTGAACCCTGGTGTTAGTGCAAGTGAGTAGTAGCAGTGAAGTTAAACCAATTGAATCCTAATTTGGTAAAATATATTTATTAAATGGTGGATTAAAACTGACACAGAGAAAGATTTTTAAAGTAGCTAGAACTATTTTTGCTTTTAAATTTCTAGTAAGCGTTTTTTGAAGCCTGGCCTATTCCTTTGATATATATATATATATATACACACATATACATCTATATTGTATTTAAATAGGTCACCTGGAAAGAATATATTTTTTCAGTGTTGTGGTTTTTATCGTGTTGTTCTTTTGTGTATGCAACATATACATATGTTTTGTTTTAGTTTAGGGATATATAAAACATCTGAAATTCCACAGCAGAATGCTTTGACACAATGTGTCCTGGATAGCCAAGGGATTTGAATAAAGCAAATGAAACTCAGAGATTTACTGGTATACAGCAGATCAGATGAAGAATTAAAACAGAAAGACCATCTGCTCCAAAGCTTTGAACTCTGTTATTTACAAGTCCTGCTTGTGTGATTAAATGGAAATATTTTGTAAAATATATTACTCCAATTTGATTTCTAATTTAATGTGTTTTGGTAATATATCAAAGCACAGTTATTAACCCTTTAGCAAACATAACAAAATTCAATGGCTTAACTTTTTTCCCCCCTTTAATTTACAGTCACAGTAAAGAAAATAGGACATATACATGCCACTTAGTGGTGGGGTTTTGTTTTGGTTTTGTAAAAGATGATATTTTAAAGAGTCCACTCTTTTTATGCCTCTTTCATTTTAAAATAAGGTTTTATTCATCATCTCTTTCCTCTTCAAAAAACTAGTAGTAAGAGGAAAAAAGGTAGAAACTTTCAAGGAAACGCAACTGAGAATCTTAATGAAAACAAGTTGCACTTTTCAAAGAGTCCGTCTCACTTACAATGTCCATTAGAGACATATGAACGTTCTTTCTTGAACTGTGTTGAAAATTGGAAGTGGCACTTCTTTGAACCCATTATCCATTAAAAATGGAATAAAGATTTAAAATAGCTGATGCCCAGAAACTTAGAGATGATGATTGTCTCTTGAGTTTTAAAGGCTTTAAGTACACTATTTCAAACAGAAAACTCAGTTACCGACAAGTTTCTAAGATCTTCTAATCCACAGAGGCAACAATTTGTTACGCCTTGCCATGCTGCCGCCAAACATCACCACAAAGTTTAATCTGTAAAGCCAAAAATGGAGGATTCTTTCCTAAATAATAACAGGATTTCTTGTTTGGTGTCAAAAAGGAAGAATGGGATATGAATCTATTTTCTAAAAAAACCCATTGTGGCATTTACAAAAGCCACCAAAATGACAAAGGTCACAGACGGGAGCTTTGGGGGATTACAGAAAATTTGTCAATCCGGTGGTGCTCATGGCTGAGGTCTCTGTCAGGAGGCTTTTCCTGCAGCAGCAGATTGATCTGCAGCGGAACACCAGCACCAAACGTGGTTGTCTCCTGCACTGTCAGTGCTGCTGCTGAGGCGGAGTCCTCACTAGAGATCCACAGTCCCCTGGAGTGTTCCCAGTGCGGGATCAGCTGTCCTTGGACAGCAGGGCAGCGCTCCCCACGGAACGTCAGGAGGGCACTCCTGCCATCGGGGCATGACCAGCAGTTATACTTCAGAAATAAATCCATAATTTGGTGGCTTGCTGTCCTTCCTGCTCTGCAGGTGGAAGGAAAGGGTTGCTCAGGACTCAGATCTTGGAATGATGTCCTGCAGTTGGATGTGCTCAATGACAGTTCCTGTTCCCATGGACCTGTGAACTCACCTGTATCTTCATATTTCCTTAATAAGTCTTGATCTGTAAGGATTTTTTTTCTGAAGTTGGATAGAACAAAAATCTATGTAAGGAGAAGCTCTAGATTGCTCAAAATTCTTGAAAGTCTATACTTTTTTAATTTAAAAAATTATCAAACCAGGCGATGTTTAGTGCATTAAGAAGCCCTTGATACTGATTATTTGTGGGTAAGGAAAATTAGTGGCTATGAGAGGAATGAGAGTAAACTAAAACAAATATTTACAGAGATAGGAAATAAAATATATTTTTAAAAATTAACAAAAAATCATTAAGAAAGACTTCAGTTCACCTGTCCTATAAATACTCGCCTTTGATTGAACTAAAAGATGTAGAGTTAAAATATTTCAATCTGTATTCAGATAGATGCTTAAAACTTGTTTAAAGCCATCCCTCTTCAGCCAAATAGTTCAGAATCCACTTAAGGCCATGGGTTACAAATATTCTTAAACTTAAATATGTCCCTCTAGGCTGAATTTTGTTGCCTTGGAAGCCAAACACTCTGCTGACCTTGAACACATTTACTTTTCCTCCCTGTCCTGGTGCCTTTACCTGGACTGAGAAGAGCACAACCTGTGAAGTTCAATCAGCCCCAGTTCCTGGTGGTTTCTGTGGGTGCAGTGCTCGGCTGGAACGTCCCTGAGAACACGGCTTTGAAGCCCCAGAAGTTTGCGAAGCAAAGGTAGCGCACTCATTGCCGTGTCAGAGATCCCACCCCCAGTCAGAGGCACAGCGCTTGATTCATCCTTTCCTCCTCCTCCGGTGCCTTCCTCACGTCCCGGGGATGGTGACAAGGAACTCGTCAGATTTTCTCTCCCAGTTGGGAGCTCCATATGCTTCCTGCCTGCTGCTGTCACTGCAGGGAGCTCTGCTTGCTCGGCTGCAGGGCGCTGGCAGAGCTCCCCTGCCTGCACCGGCCTGTTCCAGAGGTCAAAGGCTGCTGTAGAAGCAGCTACACAAATATTTAAGTGATATTCACCTTTCCAAATTGAATTTTTGCATTGCCTGCTTAAAAATCCAAGTGTAGTGAGGGGTAGCAAATGGAGATGGGGAATACACTGGGGCAATCATTAACAAAGGGTTGTAATCATACGATTTTTAGCTTAGCTTTTGCACTCTTCTCTTTTATAGTCCTTATCCAAACGATAACTCCTCTGCGTTTTCCTCCTATTTCAAAATTATTTATGTTCAGCTTGATACCTACTGAAATTACATAGGCAAAACCGATGTAATTTCCCCAGAACAGCAGTGCTGGGAAATTGAAGCTCCAGGTGTTAGTGGCAGGCATTTACAGGCAATAGAAGAGCAGGGTAGGGTAGATGGAAGTTTTCCTTCTGCCCAGGGCTCCTTGTTCCTACTCATTTGCCTTCTAAGGTGGGTTTCTCCTGATTTATTTTCTGGTTTATGTTGCTTGTTTTTTGCCATTACAGATTAAATCGTGATTTATATGTTTTGAAATTCCCTGCAGAGCCCCCGGTGTTAGTCAGGCAGAACTGAAATTTTGATGTTGGCTAGAGAGCTGCTTGATGAACTTTTAATTTTTTTTATCTTGCTCATTGAACCGCACCGATTCAACAATATGTCGTATGCCATCTATTTAATTCATAGAAAAATACCTCACAATTGTTGTATTTATACAGCAAGCTTTGCAACATCAAATCTGCATTTGCTTCTATTATCCTAGGAAATGATTGTTTTATCCAGCAGCAGACAAAATAATCACTAGGCTACAGAGGCAAAACCCCAAACAATTGAAAATCAATATTTTTTGGACATTATTAATGAATGTAAATATTAGCTGGAATTGAAACTGTTTTGTAATCTAATTCTGCCCTTTATTCTAAGGGAGAGTTCCAGCAGGACAATTTCTGAAGGTCTCTGATAAACCAAGAGGATCCGAGTGATATTTTTGAGTGCAACCAACAGTTTTCACTGTTGAGTAGTACCAAGAGTTCTGTGGGTGTGAGGATCAGCTGCCCAGCACATGGAACCGGCCCAGCTGAGCTGAGTTCAGCTGGGTGTTACAGCTGGATCTGCTCCCTCCCACCTCTCTGTTCAAACCAACCGGGAGTTGATGTAATTGATATTGCTCAGGTAATGTGGGAAATGGCAGCCAAGTTCACAGGGAGCCAAATTCAGCATCCACACTCTCTACTTGCTGCTTTCATAAAAACTCTAATATTTATTAAGTCTTTGCTGCAGGGATGTTGGTGTGCATTTCTGCCTCTTTTGAGATTCCACATGCCAATATTTGATTTTGTTTTAGAACTTAAACTGTTGCTTATGAAAATTAGGAAACGTGTCTGCATAGAAACAGTGCCTCCTAGGAGAGTATTGGTTCCCTAAAAAGGATTATTGAGCCTTTTGGCTTTTTTACTGCTGCCAATCAAGAGCAAAGCAATAGGAATTTGAGGAATGGTTGGGCTGACAGTCCCTGGTGTGATTAGGAGGGAAGGCACTTTTTCACTTGTGTTCTGCTGTGGGGAAGAGAGGTCTGGATTTTTGACAGTGACTTGCTGGCATGGCTATGGAGCCATGCTCTTGATTGCCATTGTCTGCTCGTAGCAAAAAGAGTGGGACTGCCCAGGCTTTGAACAACACAATGTTATTATTAGCATATTTCACAGACTGACAAAAAAGTTATCGTGACTTTCTCGTTTTGTGCTAAGGTAACAACTAAAGCAGAAAGTTGTTCGTTTTCAAAGTAAAACTCTGTTCTGCAGGTTGTTAAAGGCAAGGTTCATCTCACCCATCTTCAGCTGTGACTAATTAGGTCCCTGAAAGCCTCAGGTAGACTCCGTTTGTAATCAGCAAAAAGTGAGATGTGCCCTCCCAATACCAATAAACTTTTAGCTAGAACTCAGTTGCATAAATGTAAGAAAGGACTGTAAAGTGAGACCTATGAAATATTGCTGCTGGTTTGGAGCAGCTTTGATGGGTCGTGCTTTTTACACTTTTTAAATTTGTATCTCATCAATTGTGAGTTTGAGGACAAATATGCAATACACCAATATTTTGATACTGAGCCATGTGCGATGCCACAACAATACCCTCTGTTTTTTCAGGACAAAACCCCAAACCATACTGGTGCATGGGGTCTCTTGTCAAGAGTGGAAATACGTTCCTCCTTGCAAGTTAAAGCAGTGTTAGTCACTAACATATATAATTCAAACAATAATTTGAGACACCTAAATATTGAAATTACGTAAGGCTGTATCATATGTACAACATTTTGCACGTGACATTTGCCTCACCAAAATCCTGTGACAGAACCTTCAGCTACTCTGTGCTGGTGTCATGGGTTTCTCTGATCAGCTGGGGATGCCAGTGGCCCCACGACTGAGAAACTGCTGGTATTTCCTGAGGTGTGCAGAGGGGTTCGCTTCAGGAACTCAAATATACCAAGGTAAGCTTTGCCTTGGGTGCTGAAGAGACTGCAGGTCCTTTTCTGGAGATGGTGATACAAACTCATCAAGCAGGACAGCAAACCAGCAAATAAATGCCTGTAAATAAAACTGTTCACAAGCGTAGTTGCTCCAACCTCCTAATGCTCCTCGGCAGACAGCAACTAGGAAGGGCTCAGCCTTGGACTGCTCCTCTCCCCAGAAAGAAACAGAAGAGGGAAGCTAAGGAAGTCTTCTGAAGGCAAAAAGTTCACTGTCACAAAACAACTGCTGTAAAATATAAGTGCTGTCAAAATGGTAAATTGTGTTGTAATTTAGGAGAATGAGCCAGAAGGTGCTTAAGGAAATAATTCTGCCTATAATTTGTATTTTTCTACCAATCTTCTCTTCAAAGAACAGAATATGCACTCTTCACACTTTTACCCCATGGTTTTTCTGTGAACTTTTTCTAGTTTTATCTTTTCATTGACCTCGAAATTAAGTAACACAGAAAAAAGTATCAGTCGCCCAAGCAGCTCAGGCATTTTCCCCTGGTCTTGAAATGTGTTCATCAAGCATAATTGTTTCTACTGTCTAAAGCTGAAACTTCTTTTTCATTAATATATTGCTGCAGAGACGTACAGGGAGCAGATAAGAGATTGTAGATCAGATTGTTCCATTAAAACACAAAGATTTTTACTTTCTAGGTAGCATAGCAGGAATACTCATATTTTAGATGTTCTTACAATCTAAATGATGAAAAATCATCGAGATCAGAATATGCCTCAGAGATAGCCTTGTTTATCAATCTCTTATGTAAACGAGGATTTATGTCAGCATTTTATTTGTATCTTGTGGCCTTTGGAAGCAAATGTGGCTGTTCCTATTCCCAGCAGTTTGGCTGACATTAGAGAGGAGTCTCCGAACATGAAAATTCAAATTACTGCCAATTAAACATAATCAAGTGATGGTCTCCAGGTGTGTATCTGACATGATCCAGTAGTAACAGATGTCCAGCCCACAGGGCCAGGCTAGAAGTAACCATCTCAGAATGCACAAGGGTTGGGTGAAGATCCACAGCACCGTCTGTTCTGCTCTAGATCCCTCCACCTGCTGGTTTATGGTACACATTAATGCAAAGCCAGCCCGTGATATTTAGATATTCATCATAAATTTGGTTTTACATTAATTCACTTTACCTTTGCCGTGTGTTGGAGGCTGATGTTATAGATTTTAGATGTGCCAATATACTTATCTCCAACACTCAAAATTCTTTTAGGGAGCAGATCTGCATATATCTGTTCATGCTTATGCCAGCCAGGAGTTTCTCTGGTTTAGAATGTTGCTTCCCTGCCTCCCTGCTTCCAACATCCTATTGTGCTCTGCCTTTGTCTTTTTCTGGGGTTTTGGGGGTTTTTTTGTTTGTTTTTTGGGGGATTTTTTTTTGGGTTTGGTTTGGTGTTGGTTTTGATTTTGGTTTTTTGTTTGTTTGGTTGGTTTTTTGTTTTTGGTTGGTTGGTTGGTTTCTTTCTTCTCACCTCTGCTAGAGTAGCCCTTGGCTCTGTAGAATGGTCAGCATTTCCTGCACCATCAGATTTGTTTATTGTCCTGCACAGGATTTTCAGGGGGGTCTTGGTACCAGTCCCATGTTCTAGTGAGGGTTGTGAGGGTTGGGAAGTTTGGATTTCCTTATCTTTCATTGGTCTCATTAGACATATAAAGAAAATACTTTGGGGTTTTTTAAAATAAAACAAACACCCCAACAGGTTCAGCACCTGAAAATAAATATCTCTTCACAAATGGTCAATAAATGCTATACAAACACCCATTCTTAAGCCTGTTAGCAGTGACACTGAATTCACCAAGACTGCCTACTGTATATTCCTGTGCCTTTTTACATAGAATTTAAATAGCACTTTTCAAATAGCTCAGCATTTTAAAAAGGTTTCTCAGATGTTCTGTGTAGGATTTCACTTTGAGAGCCGTCTTTGCTCCAATCCATTGACAGAACTTTATATCAATGATGAGATAGTTTCTCTTACTGCCTGTGAAATCACTAAAAAGTCAGCTACTGCAAGAAAGAAAAAAAACGAGTCATTGATGTCTATTTTAAGGTTTATATAGGAAGCAGTAGCCTTTTCATTCCTAACTGTGACTGAGTTTATTTAAACAATTCAAACTGAGAGAAAGTACAACATAGTTTACTCCTCAGCAAATTCATGTACAAGGGATTGTCAATGTAGGACCTACTCTCAAAGAAAATCTGCCAATGACACCGTTTAGTAGAATATTCATGAAAATGTTTCTTGACCTCCAAAAGATTTTATAGAGAAATATGCTGCAAGCAGGGGATGCCTCACCAACTCCTCTTCATCCATTTGAAGCCTAATCAAACAAACATTTGAAACCCAATCAAACAAACATTTAGTGAAAAACAATCTTGGACTGACACAAAGCTCAAGTGGGCATTTCCGTGTGTAATGTGACAGGAGGGGTTTTCTGTGTAAAATCACTTTAATGGTGCCTTCTACACCATTTATTATGTGTGTGTGTGCACTTAGGGAGGAAATATTTACTGGTACAAAGTCTGTGTGTAATGGCAAGTGCCGAAAGCACAGGATTAGAAGCTTCATTTTGAGAGGTCTTTAGTGAAGAAACACAGGTTATGTGGTTTCACAACTCTCAGCCTCTTTTATTTCTTTTGCAAGTTTTGATTTATTCAAAATATTGCACAAAATTAAAAGTATGTAAACTGAATATAATTGCTGTTTTATGGTGAACAATACTGCTCTCAACAATGAAAAAAAAAAGTTCTATTCACAAAAAGGTGTACTAAAATTGGATTATAACTTAGAGTATTATTTACCCAAATAGACTTTTACTGAGTTATAAAGAGAGATGGTTTTTATAATTAAGGTGAATGAATACATTTATTTCAGTAGCCAGGTTAACACCTTCAGAGGAACTCCTTTGACAGAAAAGCTTTTTAAAGACCACTGCAATGAAGAATGACTGACAATATGGAGCAGCACAGAAGGGACCTCATTAGTTTTTTTCAGGAGGAAGAAATTGGAAAGCTGAAGCTCTCAGAGGGCAGGAATCAGCCAGTGTAACAAGGAAGTCCTTATCAGAATTGTGGCTGTTCACCTACTACATAACAACCACTGCAATTGAAATTCAGGTGAGAGGTGTCTGAAGGTACTGGAGAGAAATGTGAAATATGTTTATGAAATGTCCAGTCCTCACAGAATTAATTAAATAATTCAACATAAGCATGCAAAGATGCAGACAGAGCTGTCCTGATGAGTAATAAGAAAATACTTTTTTTACTTTAAGGCATTCTTGTTTGATAGCAATGATGGTACCGTGGTAAGAATTAAATATCAATATCAGATGCTCTTATGTCACTGATACAGTAGGAATAACTTGGAAAGCTTTTTTCTGCTGCAGATTGGAAGCTGTGCTTTACAGTAGGTAATGAAACTATTAAGCAATAGCAAGGATTCAGAACAGAACAGGCGTTTCAGGTAATTCTACTTTATCTGCATTAAAATTAAGAAAAAGAAAAAAAGAAAAAGGAAAAGGAAACAAACCACCACAGAACAAAATTTATGTTGAAGCTCTTTAAATTCGCTAGAAAATACGCTGTATTCTTCCATTGTTAGAACCACATAAGAGAGTTTTTCCAGTGAGCTGATGGGGACTGGCAATTCATAGGAATGCACAATAGGCAAGCTCCCTTCAACTTGTCTTCCTACAGGTTTGCTGCTGTGGAGGAAGAATATTGAAGCAATGAAAATTGTAATCTTTAAAAGATCCTGAAGGGTGAATTGTCATCCTTTCTCTCTCTGACCTTCAAATCGCTATCTACATGTGTTCTCTACGCCTTGATAATTCAATCAGACTCTTGATTGTAGTGCAGAATGGTCCCATATAAAAGGGGTATTTTATGCCTTCCCAGCACTGACTGGAAGTTTTATTTCAGTTTTTCTTGTTTCACCATCAGGCAGCCTTGGTCCCAGCATGGCCTGTGCAGAAGCATTTGGGCTTCAGCAGGGGAGCAGGACTTTATACCCCTGAGCTGGTCACAACTGCAAAAACAACCCGTGACACCTGAGACCGTCCATGCATTGATGTCTGTGTCTCAAGTGTGCAATCATGAGACATAAACTTGCTAAGTGAAAGGAATTTGGTAATAAAAAACATACCAAGAAAAAGAAAGGCAAAGCTTGCACAGAAAAGAGGCCGCAGAGGTGTAGCACTGCAGGAGGAGAAGCAGGATGTGAAACGCACTCCTGATGCAGCTACTGCTCCTTTGAAAATCTGGGATAACACACGTGCTTCTCACTTAAGCTGGAATAAATCTAACCAGGAAAACACCTTATGGATCTTGCTGTAACAAAATGTGGAGGATTGAAAGTCAAAGCTACGAAACACTGTCAAATTTGTACTGGAAAAAAACTGCAGCACTATTAATGGGTCTGGTCTTGAGCTTTGCATCCATCATTTTTGTAAGCCATAATGTTTGTTAAATTCCTCTACAGAACTTGCTCTTTAAAAGAGCATTATGTAATTTTAATACATGCATTATGTGCTTGATTCCTGGTCTTAATCTCCCAGCACCATTCTTCAACTATTAATATGTTTAGTTAAATAACTTCTTATACAGGGCCAGAGGTGTAGTGACTGTACGCCATGGATGAATTATGGAGGCAATTTAATATTCTAAACATTTATTTATATTGTGACATTTTTCATCGACTCTGAATTTGCAGCTGTTTGCTAGAATAGAAACTACTCACAAATAAGCAAGTAAATCAAGGTTTCTGAAATTCAGTGTCATGGCATGTCAGAATGGATGTTTGGCCATTACACAGGATCAAGACCTTATTCTTTGCCTGGTGTAACTATAGTTGCACTTATATCTTATGCCCCAGGTCATTAAAGATCTCAAAATCAAAGCTCGGGGAGCTCAGTAAGTTTGATTTATCTTGGATGCTCATTAGGCAGAAAATAGGTATGAACTTGCTCTTAATGAATGCAGTGATGAGTGTCATTTCTCTCTCGGCCTTTTATGCACATTCCCAAACTCTTGAGTTGGAATTCAGAGGAATTCCAACTCAAGATCCCCTTGCTGGGGATCTTGGCACTTGTCCTGCTTCCCCTTCAAAGCCCCGTTCAAGACTCTTTAGAAGATCAGCACGAGGCATGAGGAGACAGATACCCAACCTCCCCAGGAAAAATGTGAGTGTCGTTTAGGAGCAGCTTTGCAGGTTTTGTGATTGGGTTTTTTTGGTAGGACTATCAAGAGAGCTATGAAAACACAAAATATCCTAATTGTATGTAGTCAAAAAATCCTAATTTTCAGTGTCTCCAGGATTTCAAGCCATACCTCTTAGCCTTAAACAAGACAAGCTCCAACATTAAGTTAATCCTTACTTTTCCCAGCAAAATTATTACCCTGCATCTACACTTTACTAACACAGCTTTTGATCAAATACCTAATAAAAGAAATCAAAAAGGAAATACATGAGTTTGGAAAACAAATTCTTTGTAGCCTATATTCCTTCTTCTTAAAAGAAGGGAAAAAAAATAATCTTTTTATTCTTCCTATCAGCACCAGGAGACCTGCTGACATTCACATCCAGTCAATAAAGTCAGCAGGCAGAACAAAGCACAGGAACTGATAGAAAATGTGAAATTTTGTTTCTATTCCTTTCCCTTGCACAATCACATCTGCACACCAGCCAAATGGGGTTTTTTTAACCTTGGTTTTTCATGCCATGTTTTTTTTTTGTGTGTGTGTGATTTCTCTATTTCTCCCGAGTTCAAGGAAAAAACTTCACATATAACATGAGAGTATGAACTGTCACTACCTGTTATTTGTACGTCAACACATAAAACTGGTATGGATTGTCGAGCTTCTTCATGGTGTTATTTTTTACCTTCTCAATGAAAATTTACATTCTGAAGATTCATTCAATAAGCAGGGAATAATGTCAGCTTTCTTCCCTTGTTAAAATTTAAAGACCAGGTATCTGGTCTTATTCTTTGACAAGACTAGCTCATTGCCACTAGAAAGCTGAAAAAATATTAAGTAAAGCTAAACTTTGTGGTATCTGGGCCTGGAATGCTATTTTCAGGAGTTTGTGTCCCTGACAGGATTAAAACCAGATTAATTGAAAAGTGTGTGTGCACTCAAAGAATTCTTATAGCAATTATTTAACAATTCTCACAACATTTTTTTAGCTCAAGAACCTTATTGCAGCAAGAAGATCTCTCTCACCTTTGCTGCTCACTACTGGCACATTTCACACATGCATACAGGAGATATTCGGACAGCCACGAGGCTGAGGGGCTGACACAGCTGGCGCAGCTGCAATTTTGTGATGGTGGCTTAAAAATGGCAGAGCTCCCTGTTTCCAGGGGCTCAGGCATGGGGCATTTTGGAGGACGGAGCCCACACCAGGGTCAGGCAGCACTCAGAACTATTTCACACTTTAATGAAGTCTGAAATGCAAGTGTACCCTTCACCTTTGCATCCCCAAGAGTCTTAATCCTGTAACAGCAGAGAACTGCTACAAACAAATCCTCTCTGCCCATGATTTCCCCTCTCTTGTAACCTCAGGGGTCTAAGGGGAGCGTGTTTCTTCCCAAGCAGCTCAGTGCCTTTTGCCCAGGGCCATGTTTCTTGTTTGAAATTTGGCAGTGGTGGGCATGCTCTGAGATCCTTTGTGTAAGGCTAAAAATATAGTTCCAGATTTAATGTCAGTGTTGTATTTCTAATATTTCTTTCTATATCTAACTTTGAGCAATGCACTAATATCAGGCTTTTGTGAAAAATTATATTCTCTGTAGGGTTGTTCTTTTGCTGACCTCCTTAGACATATTCACAGGGAAAGTGGGTTTTCTGGGCATATGGTAAAATTCAGATTAAAAAAAAATACCCACCCAAACAAACAAAAAACCCAGTGCCTGAAGATAAAGCCCAGGTCTCCTAAGTGTTCTGGCAGTCGATGCCTCCAGCAATGCTGGGGCTTACCAGCCTTATCTCAGAGATGCCACTGACAAAACTTACAATGTAATGCCCCTAAGTCTTGAAAACTTTCCAACAAATTAGGTCACCAACACAACTGAAACCAAGAGAAAAAATGTTCACTGATATCAAAGGCAGAACGATTTGGCTGATTTATTTTTAACCTGCTTAAAATATGAAGTCCTCCAAGACGATGTGTGAGGGCACTGGAACGGAATTGAATCCGTTTTGAGGAGAAGGCCTTGGCAACAAAGGTTCTGGGAAAAGATTTTCATATTCAAAAGGACATCTTAAAAAAGACTTTCATTTTTAAGTCTTGTTAGACCTTCCCGTGAAGAATACTTGTGCACCCCGGCTAAATATCCTGCAGAAATTGTAGCAGGTCTGGGTGTGATTGTGTAATCTGAATACCAAAAGTAGCCCATGGTCATGCTTTAAACAGATTATCAAGATTACTTCTTTATTTAGGCTCTCTGTCTGTTAGACACGAAAACTGAAATAAAATGTGAGTGCATATTTTTGACTGAGTAAATCTTTAAACGTCTCAGAGATCCCCCATTATTGCTAAAGTTCCATTAACATAATCAAAAGGAAATCTTGCATGTGTCATTATAGATTGCAAGCCCTACTCTGTTTGTAAACTTAAAATTGAATGATATTGTTTTATATAAAAACATCTCCTTACAGCACAAAAGCATAACAATATTAAGTGGAAAAACACCCCTTAAGATAGTCAAACCCACCCATTGACTAACATATTTTCTTTGTAGAAAAAATTGATCAGGTGTATTTTTGGGAGGTTTTAAGAAAACTTGGCATTTAGTTTATACCAAGTCTCCATTACCTTTGAATTACTTTAATTAATATTTTGTCAGAATTAGTAAAATGTCATTAAATTTAATTTTAATTACCCAACATTTTATGTCATATTTGTGTTAAAAATTGAGGGGGTATTCTGATATCAGAGTGATTTCTATCACTCTATCCCTTAAGGTTTCTGAGGGGGTTTACTCCAGGGATGGTGGCACAATAAATGTACTGGGGTTCCAGGTAAGAATTCACAGGTTGTAGTAGAAATAACGTACTTTAAAAGAGGTTAATTACAATGAGGAAAAGTCAGGAAAATACATTTCTTGTATTTTTGCTCACATTTGAGTGTTGAAGAACACTCTTAAAATACAGTAAAATGTGACTAAGTATCTTCAGAACAGATTAGTTCTGGTACCAGAGTAATGTTATTCAAAATAAAAGAAAAAGTCTTGCAGATATTAATGTCATTGGTCTAATCACACAATTAAAGATGCTGAAATGCATATGGATTTTTCAGGATGAGATGCAAATGACATGATAAATAGATTGAAATCGGGCTGTCTATAATTAAACCGAAAGAGAAGTCTTTAAGTGCTTCCCAATTTGAGTCAATGGCCAGGTAGAAGTGTTCAATTTGGGTACAAAATACTTATTGCTTGATTCTCTGATTATAGCGTAGGATAATTAAAGACCGATGAATGATTTATTAGTTCTCTTAAAATATACCATCCCTTCCATTTCAGCTCCTGCTCCTGCTCACTTGCTGAGCTAAGTATAGCTCTGAAGGTCTGAGGGCTTTGCCAGGGATTGTATTGTCTATATTTATAATGATTTAAAAAAGATACCAGTCAGTACTTTCAAAGGTGTTTTTCATTAAGCTTCTATTCTTTCCTCTGCCAGTCTTGTTCCTGTTCTGTGCTCAGCATAATCAGGTTTGAGCACCTGGGAGTGGGGAGGCAGGAGACACCCACGGGGTGGATGTTTTCCGCCTGCTCCCGCTGTAACTCCGGCGGTGCCGCCTGGGAACCACAGCAGGCCCTGGAGGGGACAAAGCTTCCTTCTGCTCCAGAGTTCCTGGAGGCTGGATTGGATTTAATTGGATTTAATGTCACTGTTGTATTTCTAATATTTCTTTCTATATCTAACTTTGAGCAATGCACTAATATCAGGCTTTTGTGAAAAATTATATTCTCTGTAGGGTTGTTCTTTTGCTGACCTGCTTAGACATATTCATGGGGAAAGGGGGTTTTCTTGGGGGCATATGGTAAAATTCAGATTAAAAAAAAATACCCCCCTTCCCCCCCAAACAAACAAAAAGCCCCAGGCAGTCAGCCTGGAGATGCCCATCCTCTGGGCTTGGGAAAGCCACTCGCTCCCCTCCCGGGTGAGCTGGGGCCATGAGTGGGCAGGAAAGCAAAATCTTTCCAAACGAATCAATGGTACAGCCACCCTCTCCTGTGGCCCTCAGCCCAAAGCACGTAACTTAAAGTACATAAATAGTGCAAGTTCACTCAGAGGAGCTGACACTCAAGTATTTTACTAAACTGAACCATCAGCCTGGGTCTTTTGTCTTTGATTGTCTCCCGTTGTTTCTGTTTATGTAATAGATATTTTTAATTTCTTCACTCCTCTATGCAATGTCAAAGATAAATGGCAAATATAAAATTCATAGGGATTGTGCAAAGGATTTTAAATATTTCAAATTGTAGTTAAGATCTAACAGAATATAATCCATACTCTGAGACAAAGTAAGAAATGGCTGTTTCTGCTGGCATGAAATTTTAGTAGCTCAAATCCAATGGTGTTATTGCATGAAATCGTAGATTCTGTTGTACTATTGTGCATAAAAAAATATCTATTTAGAGTAATCTTGGTCAGTATCTCTTCTTTGAAGTAGATGTGGACCTGAGGATGCACGTGCACAGAATCACAGAATCCTCGGTGTTGGAAGAGACCTCTGGAGGTTGTCCAGTCCAAAGGAGGGTCAGCCAGAACAGGTGACAGGAACTCATCCAGGGGCTTTTGAATCTCCAGAAATGAGACATTCAAAACACATATTTGTATGTAAATATAGCAATGTAAATGTGTGTATGTTGGCCTCATTTAATATATTTTTATTAATTGAAAGCAAACTGATATGAATATCTGATCTGTAGCCATGATAACTGAACAATAAAATTAATTATTATAAATTAATAGTAATAGCTACAGGTCAGAGTTTTATTTATCTTTAACAGCAAGAAAACCTTGGCTGCAGAACCTAATTGTAAAGAAAGCCTCTCCTCAGTGTAAGAAAACAGTATAATAACCTCAACATGTTAAAGTCAGCAGTGTTTTCGAATCCTTCCATAAACTGTAGTTTGTTTGGTGAAATCTGAAAGGATCTGGCAGATGATTTTGGCACTTGAAGATTGCTAATTAGGACATAAAGACTAAACAGAGCCAATAAATTTCCTTATACCAGTTCTTCCAAGTAAATAGTGACATCCAGCAGGAATACTGGAGCTACTCTAATGTCGTGTGTGGCCATTGGATCACCAATCTCTTCTGTCCTTATTTTGAAAGAACGGCCCAAAGCTGCTCCCCAGGGCTGACCTTTGCTGGCAGAGCCCAGAGCCGCTGCCAGGAGAGCCTGGTCTGTGCTGGTGCCACAGCAGCAGAGAGGGCACAGGGCAGGTGCCACCTCTCCCTCCACAGCCAGGCACAGGGGCTGGGTGCAAACCCCCCGGAGTTACTGGAGAGGGGCTGAAAACGCCCCGACTCTGAACACACTGCACAGGGAGACAGAGGGGTAACAGGGAATCCATTTGGCTGAGAAGCGCTTTATTTTCAGCATATTTTAAGGAGAAGGCAAAGCCACTTAGCAGACCAACGTGCATGGAGTGCCCTTGCTGGAAATGTTTCTGCTTTCTCCGAAGGGGATGCTGTGCATGCTAATGGGCTGGTGCAGAGCTCAGCCGGCGAGCTGGGCAAGGCGAGGAGTAAAGACCTTGTAGGGAGGTTATCCTCCTGCAGGAGCAGCTCCTCTGAAAACACCTGCCTTTGGGGCAGCCCGATGCATTGTGAGAGAGAGATTTCCCTTCGAGGAGCCTCTCCCTAAGCCCCGGGGAGAAGTTATTTCTAGCAGGGCTGATGAAGCAGGATCCAGTAAGGAGTGTGCTCCACTGGAGATGAGGAAAGCGATCCTGGGTTTGGTGGTGGATCCTAAGGAAGGCTGGGAGAGCCCCCAGAGCGCTCTGGCAGAGCTGGTGCTGTGAGCAGTGTGTGAGAGCCGGGCTGGAGGATCCAGGTGGAGCTGCTGCCTGCTCACCCCACCCAGGGAATCTCTGTTTCTCTGGCAGGAAGGTATTTAAATTCACTTGGCAGTCTAAGCACACGAGTTCTTCCTGAAAGAGGTTTACTGCTGAAGGTTATGCTGTGCTTTTCATTAAGTCGCAGAGTTTTAAGTGTTAGAGTTCTGGATAGTAAAACTACAAGTAATTTCCACTGACCACGGTCCACTAGAAACTGTTAACTGGGTTCTTTTTAGGTAGGGATAGTTTATAGCAGCTCTGCTAATCTGTTCTGCAGATGCGAGAAAATGCTGCAGCATCTTGACTTCTTTACTACATTTCAAATATATTCTGCCTCACCTATTTCTTAAAAAATTTTATCTTATATTGGAATGGGAGCACAATCTTTAATCACCCATCTCAGCTGTCAAACATCTCCGCATGGAGTGAGAGAGAACAGAGAAAGCTGTGAGTGGCATTATGGCAAATATTTTGCTATAGGCATTGTTTTAAGATGGAGGCCATTTTGACAAGCAAGAATATATTTTTGTACCGTGTTTATAATTAATTAATGTCATTCATTTCTGAATATATTTTTCCTGTACAGTATCAGCCTAATCTCCTTTGAAATACATAAAGCAAGGGAAATGACAATCAATCTCCTCATTAACCTCAGGAAAGCAAGTGTTGGTACTAAAGTGCATTTCCATTTTATTTGAGAGTTATGGTTTTTTTGTGAATAACATTTCTCTTTGCTCCAAAAGAGATATTAAAGCAATAAGGAAAATGGAATCTTGAATTGGAAAATTAGTCACCTCTAAGAATAAAACTTCCTTTGAAAATGGGAATGTTAATTATTAATCGCCTCCAGACACTGTATCCTGGAGGTTCTATGAGTTTTTCTTTATTTGATTATATACATTTTTGACTGATTAACCATTTTTTTTATTCTTCTGAGTCATAAATTAAGGCACCTGCTGATTAAAGTGGAATTTGTCAAGTGTAGGACAGCCTCTTGTGACAAAGCAGTTTAAAGAGCAGAGAAATAACAGGAACTGTTGCATTTAAAAATGTTGAAAACATAGTTCAGAGGAATTTTTTTCTGTCTTTCACACACACCGTTACTGAAGGCTGAAAATTTCCAGGCTGAGTCAGATTTCCTCTTTTCAGTTCCCTTGTTTTTGTTTAAAGAAACTGAAGATAAAGAGAAGAATTTTTTGCACTCCATCCCAAGTTGTTTGAGGGTCTCTTATTTTTCTCTTTGATGCTGCCCTGCCCAGCAAGCAACGCCCTTTATTCCAGCCAAAAAGGGCAGCACTGATTTTCTTCATGGCTGCGTTAAGCACCACAATGGGCTGTGCATGACCACGAGAGCTGTTCCCAGAGAACTGAAGCTTGTGCTGGAGGAAAGCTGACAGAAGTGGGTGTGCTCAGCTCCCTCTTTGCTTTGTACATCAAACTTCCCTGCTTTATGCCCCAAGTCTGGCTCATCATTGAAGCAGTAGGTTGTCAATACCGAAAACATTAAGTGCACTGATCTGTGGGCTTGTGCTTGTCTCTGAGAATTTTTCAGCAGGAATACAATAGAGCCAATATAAAAGAAGTTCTACATGGTTTTGTTTCTATTTCTTTCTAGATTTTCACATATATTATGATTTCATCCTGGAATGAAAGGTGGGATTTCTTCGGGTCTGTACTTAATTCAGTAGCTGATGGCTGCCAAAAAATGTGCTTGAAAAACAGGCAAAGATGTGAGATGTGGGACTGACCCCCTCCATTACTGTGCCTTGAGTTTGTGAAATTCAGAGTGGGAGCATTATTGGGTTTTTCAGGGTCAAGGGGCCGGCCCTGTCATTGGCAGACAGGATCTCTGTAAAGAGATTTGGGGAAAGGTTTGGTTGTTACTCGATTTATAGCAGCCATCAGGACCGTATCAGTCAGGGCTGGCTCAACAGACTGTGGAAGCTGGAGCAAGGTCTGACATTATCCTGTCCCAAACCTTCCTTCTGGAGCTGAAAATCATAAGGGAAGGATTCTCACTCGAGACAGAGTCACAGAAAAGAACAGCTTTCCACTGGAGAATGCATTTACCTTCTTAGCTGGGTGTAGGATTGTGGCATTTTATTGAGCTGGGAGACTGAGGTCAGATAAATTGCTCGGACTCCTACAGAAACAGGTAGGAAGTGAGACATGCAAAACACCCCAGCTCTGTTCATTAAATCAGCATAGCAAGCAGGAGTGGTCAGTAATAAACATGTTAGAAAAGCCACTGTGGCTCCAATCACTCTTGCTCTGATTCTGCTCTCTCTGCTCTGGATTTATTGCACGCAGTGGCACAGAGAGGCACAGCAAGAAGTTGTCTTTTTCCTGCAGCAGACCTTCATTTGCTTTGAATGTTAAATCATTGCAGAATAAACAGCAACTGGAATGACTGAAGTGAATGTAGTCTGCTAAAGAATTTTGCACTAATGATTTCTACAAAGGGAATTCAGCCTTGTTAAAAAGTATGTAAACAGTAAGAAGCATTTCTAAAGCCCTCTGATGTCAATTGAAGCCTTTCTATCTCAGAAACTCATATATGTTAGTTTTAGAAGAGCAGCTTCTCTACAGTGGAATGCTCACAGCAATTTCAAAAACAGCAAAGCAATTAGTTTTCTTAGGCTGGGGTTGCTGAGGCTATGTAAAAAGAGAAAATAGGAGACATATCTAAGCAATGGGCTGGGAGGAGGTTGGAATAAGGGTCTTTTATTGTGGAAAATCAACTTTAGCTTTCAAATCTCTCAGTGAATCTTAGTAACCTACAGTCTAGCAGCAAAGTCATTAAAATAACACTAAATTTGCCATGTGATAATGATCTATATAGTATTTAATCTAACTTGTTCGCTTATAATAAGTTATAATAGGTCACTTTAATTCCTACAAGAAATGAAAAATGAATAAATGGTTAAATAAATACAGCCTATTGTGCTGAAACCTTTATGTGAAGTTAGGCTTATCTTTCCTTAATCTTTCTAGGCACCATATTATAACTTTAAGCATAAACTTGTCGGTTTTTCATTATTTTTTATTGTGCTTCTAGAAATGATCCTGAAGATAATGTTGGTTTTCCATAGCATACAATACGTATTGTACATAAGGCCAGTACTTTAAATTCAAGAGCCAAACTCATCTAGTTCATTTTACCTGCCCTAAATGAGCACAGTGTTGCCCAGACAAGAAACAGGGAGAAATTTTCTTTATTCCTCATTCCCCAGAGAACATGATTAACCCCTAATGTGTAAGGGGACACAATGCAACTGAATATTCCTCCTTTCTTTTTTTTGCTTGGTGACCCATCTAATGAACCCCTTAGTGAAAGGCCCTATTTTGTGACTGACTCTGAAGCATGATGTACCTAAAATGCACAAAAAAGCTTCAAAGAACTGTGCTTATTCCTGGGAGAAACAAATTGCCAGAAATAAATTAATGGCTAAAGCTGTAATAGAACAGACAATTCTTGAGACAGAAGGAAGCCTTCTACCCTGGTATTAGGAATTAGCAGAATAAAGGAATCTATCTGATGATACTCAGTGCTCAAAAATACTTATTAAAATACTCATTTTTGATCTGTCTGATAACTTCTTCCATACGTTATGGCTTCAGGCACGCACTAGACTGACACCGAAGACAGTCTGGTAGGGAATTTTTCCTCACCTGACTTTAACCTACCCTACCAAAGAGGTGCCTGCACCTGAGCTGCTCAGCCAGGCTTCCTCTCACACTCATTGCCAGGGTGTGATTTTTGTCTGCTGGTTCAGCCAATTCCCCCAGTGTGGGACTGGTTGTACCCAGAACAAACCTGCTTCTCCCCCGTGGCCCTAAAGGAGCCCAAACTCCCTGGTGAGTGGAGTTGGTGACAGCACATCTGGGACACGAGGCGAGAGGAACCCTGCCCCAGAAGGAGTGTTTATCCCAAGTGTGGCACTGCAGCTCTTCTGCCACAGGAGCAAACGTTCTGGTGAATAAAGGCAGATGAAGATCTTGTCATGCTCAGAGATGACGGGAATAGAATTTCTTTTAAAAAATAAGTTGTTGCCCAAGGCAAGCTTTTATTAGCATTTTGTCTCTTAGTTCAGCTCAGTGAGTAAATTCATTGCTCATGGTTTACAAAGAAGTTACTACAGTAGAGGTTACACCCTTCCCTCTCCCCAGCTACCGATACAAAAGGCTTGTGATGCTCCTTGTCATGTCTCCCACAAGGCCCACCTGACACAGAACGTTCAGTGTGCAGCACATCTGCTGAGCCACAAGGGCTTGTGGCAGTCAGGACGGGAATAACTAAACTCTGAATTTGCTCCCCCTGCATGCTATTTAACACAATCATTGAAATCTAGATTTTTCTCTTCACAATAACAAACGTTGGGGTTTTTTTGCTGATACGACTTTTTTAGCTGGAGAGTTTAGAAGGTCCCAAGTGTTCTGCTTTCCACTTTTTTAATGTAAGATTACATAATGTATTTGCCTGTCATGCCCTTGAAAGAGGACTCCTTGTTCATTGATTGTTTACACAAAACAGAAATGCACAAGTCTCTGACAATAAGAATCTGGCTAATCAGTGTGACATTTGCAGAAGTAATCACTGATTACAGAAGGGCATGGAGAGACTGAGCTCAGACTTCCCAGTTATACAATATCCATGCACCCAGCAGAGGTGCAGAACTAGAACTTAGGGGGATATTTTCCAAGTAGTCCAACTTCTGTTCTTGAAGTTTTCTTGGAACAGAGAGCTTCTCTTGAAGTTCTCTTGTTCTCTGTGTCTTGGAAACTTGAGTTTTTGAAGATCTATGTAAACTTGTGACTCTTCATCTCCTAGTTAGCTTGGACAGGGTTGGCTTTTTTCCCAGTATCCCCTTGCCTCAGTCACTTCAGTCATTCCTCTGGACGCAGCTTGGACTTGCCACTGAGTCCAGCTGAATCCTAAAGGTCTCCTCTAAGCTGATCAGTGCTGTAGCAATATGCAAAATATAACCCCAGACCTGCAGTTCTCACATCTTCTCATGTGTTCACGAGTCAGGAATTGTCAGTAGGTCACTGGTGATGATCTGCTGTGCCCCTCTGTTTAAGCAGAAAGAGCAGAGGGATAATGTTTGTCACATAAAACTTCCCAGGGAGCTGGAAGGTCTGGCTTTAAGTCATTCTTTCCCTAGGCTAAGGCAAGGTTGTTGAGATCCATAGTTCTCGAACATGCTTATGTGCATGAGCTCAAAGTATTAATGGTTTATTTTCTTGTTCTAGACTGAGCACAAAATCTCTGAGTAATTCATGTTCTTGTATTAACTTCATGGGGGTTTTGGAAGACAAGTTTTGACTGAGTGTTGAACTACAGCTCTAACTCACCCAGAACCTCAGACACGGAATCCTTGCTTTTAAACTGGACTGCAATGCGATTAGAACTCAGCCCATCTCTAATATCTACTTCTAAATGGCAGTGGCAGCATCAGGTCAGTTGTCCCCCTGGCCCTCCTGGCAGAACAAGAGGGTTTATATACGATGCTCTTGCATAAATTCACAGCTGCCCAATGGCAAGTTTAATAGCAGATATTAGAAATTCAACGCCTCCAAGAGCTGACCCAAGAAAGATGATCAGCATTTCTTTATTACAGACTTTCATTGAGTGTTGGAAATTTGGGAGTTTGGGATTATAACACTCCTACATCTATTGTGCAGTTCTAACAGTTGATTTAACCGAGTCATGACTCGATTTATGTCTCTGTACAATGAAGGCAAAATTGACCCAAACTTCACAAAGATGTTAATAGACTTAATGCTAGATGGGGGTTCTGGTTCCTCCCCTTTTTTCCCTCAAGATTCTGGCACTGCCAGGAACAGTGTTCTCTCTTTACAAAGGACTGAGCCCTCTGTGGTAACCAAAAGGTAGAGAAAAAGACAATTTCATCTCTATTCAACTGCTCTCTTGTGCAATACTGTGAAGATTAGAAACTAGTTTTTCTGGGTATTATTAAGAAAATATTAAGATTTCCTGGCTGAAGAGCAGTAAGGAAGGACAAGTGATTCTATTGATACAGCGGTCAAATTTCAGAACATTAAAAGGTTAAGATCTTGGTGTCTTGCAGCAAAGATTTTTAAGAATCTGATATTCCAAATCTCTATCCAGCATCAATTGCAGCAGAAACTCTCTGAATAATTTGCATAGCAACTGTTGCTAAGAAAAAAACCTGCAGCCTAAACCAAATTTCTGATAAATTCAAATCCTATCAGCATTTCCAGCAGCTGGAGAAGACTAAATATACATAGTTCAAATGGCTGGCTTCCTCCAGCAACGGTATTTTTAGATGTTTCAAAGAAAAATAATGATTCAGAACACACAAATATTCCTGCTATATATAAGCTTGGGGGAAGGGGGAATGGCCATACCAAGGCAGCAGAGCCCCTGGGTTTCAGATGTGTTATCTGACCACGGGAGGATTCACATCGGAAATGGGATGCACCTGCTCAGCCGAGGCACTGATGCTCAGAGGAAGCTCCTGCTTCCCCCAGGCCCGAGCACCCTTCAAAGTGAGGTGAAATGGGAGTTTCACAAAGGCCTCAGAATCAAAACCTCAACTCTCCCAAATCCACAGAGCTTCCCTTGTCAAGAGGTGATCCTGAGTCACAACAGGAGACAGCAGAGAACCTCAGTTGGCCCCCACACAGCACTTCCAGCTGGGTTTTGTTCACAAGTCCTTGATGCAGTAGAGTTCGTTTCCCCAAAGGTTTCCTCTGGTGGAATGTTTTTGGGAAAACACGCCCCTGTACCATCTGAAATGAAGGAGTGAAAGGTTAAAACAAAATAAGTGGACTACTTCCCTTAGGAAAAGGGGAAAAACCCACCCCATAAATGAACATGGTATGTCATGCATTGATAAAATCTTATGTGTTGACTCAAAGAAAAGACTAGAGTGATGTCAACAACCTTACTGAATGAGTACAGCCCAAATAAATCTGAAATTATCATTATTTCAGCCAAAGCCCTTAAGTCTTTGGCTTCTTGCTGTAACAAACCTATCCCAGACAAGCTCTAGGATTACCTGTAGACAGGACTGGGTAAGCAGATGATTGGACTGCCCAGCAGAAGGGACTAAATATCCGTACAGTAAAAATAAGAATGTTTATATTTTATTCTCTAAAACAAACTCCTGTCAAGCAGACTCCTGCATCTGCTGCCAAAGGAAAGACACATTCTTTTGTTGCTATCAGTCTCAACTATGCTGTTTGCAGAAAACCATCTGAAAGAAATGACTGTAGGGGTTTTTTTCTAAGAAAAAATAGTAATCTCTCCTTCTAGATGCGTGAAATTATATTTCTGCATGAAGTTAAATCTGCGTATAGGTCTGTATGTGTGACTGACTTTGCCAGTAACAGATTCATGTGGCCAAAAATGTTCACATTATTTGTGTAGTTCTTCGGAAGTTATGGTTTCAGTATTTCATTTCCTTCTAATGAAAAAAGAAAAAAAAGAAAAGAAAATTAAAGATCGGA